>BRDA01049123.1:21934-35146 GCA_036984385.1 Crenuchus spilurus | reverse complement strand
TACACTTATCATATGAAAAGTAAAAGTAAAATGTATCTAACTTTCTTGTTCACTACCTTTTGCTACCTTAGTGTCACTTTCACTAGCACTTTCACTTTCACTGGACAGCGGTCAAAGGTAATGACTGACCTCTTCTTCTACGCTAGCATCTAGGGGATGCTACGACCACAGCGCCCCTAGCGGTTGGCATACTTGAACAAATTTACGCTACTCGTTACTTTGAATTTTATTTGTTACCTGGAACAAAAATATTCCGAGATCTCGACTCGTTACCTGGAATACTCGTTAGTAGGGATGCTCGTAAGTAGGGTTACCAACGTACTTTACTGATTCTTCCTAGTAATCTCCTTACTCATTATTTCTGCACAATCTGTACAAGTGGAGAAATTTCAGGCCCCTTTTCCCTTCCCAGGAAATGCCGACATAGAACAATACAAAAACACTGGAAACATATTTTGTCAACAGATAAGACAAATGTAGACGATTTTCTATAAACCAGAAGCATCATGTATATACAGTAGAAAGGACAATGCTGCATTCCAGCATAAAAACCATTATGAACTGTGAAACATGGTGGTTGTAGTTTCATGGTTTGGGCCTGTTTTGCTGCATCAAAATTGCCATCACTGATGGAAACTGATCGAGTTACACCAGCAAATTGTTAAATTTAAGACATCTGTGAACTCAAGAGAAAGAGACTGGACCGGATGGGTGAGGGAGGGAGTTTTTGTTTATTTAATTTAATAAAGGTATTTATTTAGTTACTCTTGTATTTTTGCCCCGTCATGTATATGTATATGTGTATAGATATACACAGTGTATCACAAAAGTGAGTACACCCCTCACATCTCTGCAGATATGTAAGTTTATCTTTTCATGGGACAACACTGACAAAATGACACTTTGACACAATGAAAAGTCGTCTGTGTGCAGCTTATATAACAGTGTACATTTATTCTTCCCTCAAAATAACTTAATATACAGCCATTAATGTCTAAACCACCGGCAACAAAAGTGAGTACACCCCTTAGTGAAAGTTCCTGAAGTGTCAATATTTTGTGTGGCCACCATTATTTTCCAGAACTGCCTTGACTCTCCTGGGCATGGAGTTTACCAGAGCTTCACAGGTTGCCACTGGAATGCTTTTCCACTCCTCCATGACGACATCACAGAGCTGGGAGATATTCGAGACTTTGCGCTCCTCCACCTTCCGCTTGAGGATGCCCCAAAGATGTTCTATTGGGGAACATCCATCACCTTTACCCTCAGCCTCTTCAATAAAGCAGTGGATGCCTTAGAGGTGTGTTTGGGGTCATTATCATGCTGGAACACTGCCCTGCGACCCAATTTCCAGAGGGAGGGGATCATGCTTGGAAACTCTGTGTATATATTTTTCATTTTTTGCAATTTTTCCATAGATTTTCTTTTTTTACTTCTTTGTGCGCATCTTGTTATTCATAATACAAAAAAGGAAGCATTGCATAAGCCAATGATGGTTGTATTTTTGACATACTTTCTGCTTCTCAATAAAAATATTTGAAACATCAAGAGAAAGTGACTCATGCAGCAAGATATGACCTTACGCAGTTTTTCTACCAATAAAAAAAATAAAGTGAATGTTTTGGTTTGGCCAAGTCAAAAATTGTTGAAGTACAGTTCATTTGAGGAACTCCAGCTACATTCACTTCATTTGTTTAATTGGTTCTCTTTGTCTAATTTTAGAACTTTTGGGTTTTTTAGTGCTTCTATTGGGAAAAAAGACATCTTGCTTTGTGAAATACTGCTCAGAGCAAAACTCAGAAGCTCTTAATGGGAATTTATTTACATGTAGAAAGAAGCAGCCAATTACTGGAAATGTTAATAAAAAGACCTGAGCACGACACACTTACTTCTGTTTAAATTAAGTGAATGATTGATGCTATATGAACATACAGAAAGTAACTATTAGAAACAGAATAGAAGCAGGAATGAACCATTTTTATGTATAAAATGTCAAACTTTTAAAGCTGTAATATGATAATGGCCAATGTGTCCCATTATACAAAATTAATAGATGAGGCGGAAGCAAAAAATTCCATGACAGGAAAGGAGGTTAATAAAAATTCTTCACTTATTTTACTTTGACTTTCCAATTCATTCTGCTAGTGTTATATTATAGCTAATCTCTTCTGAAATGTTTCCTTTGGTGATTTTAGATGCACATGAAACAGATATTTGAGGTGAGATGTGTTTGGGTAGTGGCTCATGTGAATGTTAGTGTCTCTTTGAAGGAGAACAGAATCTGAGGGAGGTTTTTGGGAATAGCTTCTGTATACATTTTGTACAGCTATAACACTTTTTTTTTTAATTAGAAGGATGGGAGAGTTGGTACTGGGATGGAGATGAAATATATAATATTTTCTGTTAAATATATTTTAAATATCTTTTTTACTTTTAAATTTTTACCTAATATGTTTGGTAGCCAATTGACCCGCCCATTTGTTGACTCTTCCTATCACTTGTAATGTCTCTGACTCTAGAAGGATGCAGACTAGCACAGGCCTCCTCTGATGCATGTGAAGTCAAGCTCCGCCTCTTTTCAAACTGCTGCCGATACATTGTTGCCAATACGCTCAGAGGAAAGCGCAGGATCCCCAGTTCTGATGTATTGCCTGGCAGATACCTGAGCCAGCCGATATTACTTAGTAGTGCTGGAGAGAAAGTGCCATCTTACCCGCCCAGAGAGAACACAGCCAATTTTTGCTTTCTCGGGCACCGGCTGATGATGGCAAGAAGCATGACCTGGGTTTTAGCAAGTTGTTGTTATGGCTGACTGGTGTATACTTTCTAGTGTACAGTCGTAGGGGCAGCTGTGGCCTAAAGGAGCTGAAGAGTCGCTGGTTTGATGACCTGAACAATAGGCCACACATGGCTGAAATGCCCTTGAGCATGGCTCCTAACCCTCAACTGCTCCTCAGGTGCCATAGATAGGACTGCCCACCAGTCCAGACAAGTGTGTTCAGATACATTCTTTACAGAAAGTTATAGTCATAAAAAATGATCATATCCCATTAGTCCACATTATTACCAACACTTTTATCCTTCTAATCTAAAAAAAACAATGTACTACAGCTGTACAGGTATGTGACTGTACTCACAGCAATCAGAATGAAACCATGGCAGCTTCTATCACTGAAAGAGCTGCATGGATGTAGATGACCAATGGGAATAGATGACAAAGGATTAGATCTGAAGAGGTACTCACAGATCTCAGAAACAAAGGGATTAGCCACGAGCGTAATGTGGGTCAGACGCAGCGGTGGGTGAAACCAGCCTTGTTTAAATCCCCCGGCGAAGGTCAGGGTCAACAGGGGTCAAATCCGGAGCCAAGCGGGATCAGTCAGCTTCACTCCCACTCACCATCTGTGTGTGGAGGAGCAGGAGACCTAAGGTACCGCATTACACACACTGATCAGGCCTGGCTTTATTTTTATTTACATCATCACTGTTATAACAAAACTAATACAGCAAATTACATTTTAATGCACTTCAATGCAGTTAAACATCACTTTTTATTTTAAAAGTCAGTTTTTATAGAAATATTTTAGGAGCTTTTAGGAGAACAGCAGTGTGAGGATAAACAACCAGACACCGGCTCATCCCACCCCCACCTCTCACATGCTACACCCTTCTCCGCATGTAGGCCACACCGACCTCCACGTCTCTCAGACTACACCCACCTCCACCTCTCACATGCTACACCCTTCTCCGCATGTAGGCCACACCGACCTCCACGTCTCTCAGACTACACCCACCTCCACCTCTCACATAATACACCCTTCTCTGCATTTAGGCCACACCCACCTCCACCTCTCACAGGCTACATCCTTCTCTGCATCTAGGCCACACCCACCTCAACCTCTCTCAGACTACACCCTTCTCTGCATCTAGGCCACACCCACCTTCACCTCTCAGACTACACCCACCTCCACCTCCCACAGACTACACCCTTCTATGCATCTAGGTACATCCACCTCCAATTCTCACGGACTACACCCTTCTCGGCATCTAAGCCACACCCACCTCCACCTCTCACAGACTACACCCTTCTCTGCATCTAAGCCACACCCACCTCCACCTCTCACAGACTACACCCTTTTCTGCATCTAGTCCACACCCACTTCCACCTCTCACATAATACACCCTTCTCTGCATTTAGGCCACACCCACCTCCACGTCTCTCAGACTACACCCACCTCCACCTCTCACATACTACACCCTTCTCTGCATCTAGGCCACACCCACCTTCACCTCTCAGACTACACCCACCTCTCACAGACTACACCCTTCTATGCATCTAGGTACATCCACCTCCACCTCTCACGGATTACACCCTTCTCTGCATCTAAGCCACACCCACCTCCACCTCTCACAGACTACACCCTTTTCTGCATCTAGGACACACTCACCTCCACCTTTCACAGACTACACCCACGTCCACCTCTCACAGGCTACACCCTTCTCTGCATATAGGCCACACCCACCTCCACCTCTCACAGGCTGTAACCTTTTTCTCTCTCCTGTCTTTTTTCATTTCTGGTAACCAGATTTCCTTTTAAATGCTACCTGATGCTTCAGTCCCATCTCTCAGTGCTTCCAAGTACAATTTACATCTGTTCTGATTGTGGACTAAACCATTTCAAATAACCAGGAGGGGGGAGACAAATCAGGCAGTGTGCAGGCTGTGTCTTCACTTTTTGCCAAACAAGAAAAAAAGTTTAAAATAAAATATTCTCTCAGTGATTAAAGTTTCATAGATTAATATTGAACTAAAATATAAATATAAAAAAAATCTGTCACTTGCCTGTTAGAATCATCCTCACCCCATCACGGTCCATACAGCACATGTGGGTAAGAAAGCATTTGGCCTACATGTGTTTTGTCTGACATTAGCAACATAAAAATGACAGACACACAATTTAATACCAGCACTATGCAGAGCAAAGACGGCATCTTCAAAGTGCAGTTTTTTTCCCCGACACTATCTCTTGTGGATAAGTGAGCTGACGTGATTTTATATCATCAGCAGGAAGAGGAAGAGCTAAAGCTTCATCTCTAAAGCTCTGGCTGCAGTAGTAGAGCAGGAAAACCTGCACTTAGCCTGATGCTTTCAGTTTCGTGGTGGCCAGCACTTGACCTTCATACTCTCTCTCTCTCTCCCTCATACACACACACACACACACACACACACACACTTACAGTGGCAAAATTTTGATTTCATAGGTGGGGGGACACAGCTAGCTTGAGTACGTGGGTGGGGGGGCTTGAACATAAATTAAGTAATTATTAATTTAATATTATTAATAATATTTTTAAAATAATAGTTAATATTAATAACATACAAATAATTACTATAAATAGTTATCATTAATAACAAAATAAGAAAATATTAATATTACTTAATAAAACATTAATTAATTATTAATTATTAATGAACGATGAAATCGAACATTTAATAAAACTCAAACTTTTTCATTTTGCTGTGTTTTCTAGCAGTTTTCTAGTTTTCTATTGTTAATGTTAAGTTCACTGTTCTGGTTTGACTGGTTAGTCAAATTCACTCCAACTCATTTCCACCAATTTTACACTTATTTTGGAATGTATGGTCAATACACCAAATAAAAATAAGCAGTTAATACGGGTCAATTTGACCCAAAGACCATAGAAAGGTTAACTATTAATATTTTAACATAACCAACTCATCCAAAGCTTCCAAACACAGACACAGATTCAAACGTCTCACATGTTAACAACTTACAGTGGCAGGTGAACACAATTCCTTGCCAACTATCTTGCAAAACACCTTGGAGTGACAGCAGGGACAGCCAATCGCATGTTAGTAAGAAATGGCAGAGCCAATTGATGAGCTTGTGGGCAGTCTAAAAGGAAACAGGCTTCAGCTTGAACGCCCATTTTCCACTTGGTCCTAGTGCTTGACATGTCTCCATTTCACATAGTGTAACATTGTTTTTGGATGGTAAAAAATTCAGGGGATCATAATTGTCCCCCCTGCCCAATCCCCTACCAAATATGATGACCCAAATATGTCTAAAAACCAGCCTGAGCCATCTGCCTGAAGGGCAGCTCAAAGTAAACCCCAAGTGCTAGCACAATTATCAGCACTCTCTTACCTCTGTTGTAATTAGCTCAAATGCTATCGTTAATGGATGTCACAGTGGAGTTGAATGAAAAGCTGGTGGAAGGAAATTATTGTCATTATTGTATTATGAGTGAGAGATCATGGTTCTCAGTCAGTCGCAGTTAGCCTTCTGGGTCAGGGTTTAAAGAAGAGACTTTTCAGGGGTTAAAGTGATTGACGAGACATTCCACCGCATCTCTTCACACCCATCAACCTCTTCATTACCCTCTACATGTCACAGAAGACGTGTTGGCTGCTGGAGAAACATATAAAGCATGCAGACCTTTTACAGAACAGTTACATCCAGAACAGCAAGGCTTTTTGTGGCTCCCAGTCAGCACCTAAGTGACATACTGTCCAATGTTCTTGCACACTGAAAGCTTTGACCTCCACATTTAACCCATCCATGGCACGTGGTCAGTGCTACCACTTGACGGGAGTGGTAGGTGCAGTACCTGGGGTGCATTTGGGGATGCCTTGATCAAGGAAACTTCAGTCTTGTCCTGTCAGCTCAAGGGATTAAACCAATGACCTGGTTACAAGGTTGGTTCCTTAACCACAAGCCTATGGCCAAAATACAATTTTGGTCTCAAATACCCAAGATCACAATCCAATCATCTGTAGGTTGTGCAGGAACAACAAGCTCAATCCACAGTAGCTCCAAATTTCTACGTACAGGACTTAAAGTATCTGCTGTTAATCTCTATGTCAGATGCCACAGAATACCTTCCGAGTCCATGACTGTGAGATGGCACTTTTTGGTGGCATACAGAGGACTGACAGCATATTAGCAATGTTATGGCTGATTGGTGCACACTCAGAAGACTACAATAGTGCCTAGTGGAAGTCCTATGGCATTCAACTGTTCCGCATTGCCTGATTGATGTATTTTTGGTGGGGGTGGTATTGCCACAGTATACTTGCTGTAAAGAACTTGTATGGTTAGGTATCTTGCCAAAGAACACTGGTGGGTGTTTAGGAGGGACCTCACCTCACCCACCTCACCCACCTCCACCTCTCACAGACTACACCCTTCTATGTGTCTAGGTACATCCACCTCCACCTCTCACAGGCTCAACCCAACTCCACCTCTCACAAACTACACCCTTCTCTGCATCTAGACCACACCCACATCCACCTCTCACAGACTACACTCTTCTCTGCATCTAGACCACACCCACATCCACCTCTCACAGACTACACCCTTCTATGCATTTAGGCACATCCACCTCCACCTAATTTTAGAGTAGCCAATTCACCTGATCTCCATTTCCAAGATGCCCAAGATGTTGTAGATGGTTCTATACAAAACTTTTTGGAAAATCGTTCTAAATAACCCCCATAAAGGTTCTGTTGTAGTTTAAATGGCAAGAGGAACCCTTTTTGGTGCTCTATAGAACCATTTTCAAAAGGTTTCTATATAAAAACATCTACAGCACACTCCTCATCAATCTAAAGAACACTTTGGGTTCTTTGGGTGTTCGTGGTTCTATATAGAACCAATTTCTTTACTAAAAAACCATTGAAGGACTTTAATAAGAATGTAGTTGAGCTCTTGTCAAACTTGTTATGCTAAGACGTTATCGAGTAAGCGTTCCTGACAGTGGCTGTTTCGTCCCTGATCGCCCCCTAATGGACATACATCTTATTCCTCCAGATAGACAAGCTTGGACTCCTCAGTGCACCACTCGTTATGCTCTGTAGCTGCTCGCGGTGTCGCAGCGTGTTGCTTCCCTACAGTGTGGCCTTTTTTTAATTTACATTGTAATCAGTTATCAACTGGGGAGAGAGGCGTGAAATTTCTTTTCCTATTAAACTGTTCTATAAGATAAGAAAGCAGATCTGTTCTGTCAGATGAACTATTAAAAATGCATAGGAAACGTGTCCAGTCTGAACAGGCCTTAAATATTACAGTATTGCTCAGTAACTGCATTGTTCTTTATGAAGCATCAGGCACTGAAACTGACAAGCGCTCCTCTAACATGTTCAGAAGATTTGAAATTGAACATTGAAGTTGAAAACCAGGCCGAGTGGCCACAAAAGAGCAGATAGTGGGTTTTGACAATCAAGCCTGGTGACAGGATTAAATAATGAAATTCTCCTAAAAACCAATGAAAGCAAAATAGAGGTGATAGGTGGACCTGTTATACTAAGCAATCATTTTGGGAGACAGTCTATATATACAATATATACATTCTTATATTCTGTTATAATGTGGAATTTTTTTATTTTATAATTTTTAAAAATCATTTTAAACCTTCAGTCTACATTTTGATCAAGTAGACAAAGTATTGCGACACCTACCCATTCATTGTTTCTTCTGAAATCAAGAGTATTAAAATAGTAAACTGTCTCTACTGTCCAGGAAAGGCTTTCTACTAGATTTTGCTGGTTTTGACATTGCTGTGAGGATTTCATTGCATTCAGCGACAAGAGTGTTATTGAGGTCAGGATGTTCGATGATCAACATCACCACCTCATCGCAAACTCATCCCAAAACAGCTGGATGGAGCAGAGAATACAGTTCCACTGCTTTATACCCTTCTAGCCTATGCCCAGCAGTAAACATGGTACAAACAGGCTTATGTTTAGTCCTTTTCTATTGTCGGTACTTCTCTACAGGAACTAGACAAGCTGTGTGTCTGCATTTGTACATCTGTGTCAACTTAAAGTAATTGCAATCATTAGAATTACAAACATTTGGACACATAAGGGGTCCCACAAGGCTCAGTGTTTGGACCTTTATTGTTCATTACCTATATACTTCCACGCAGTCAGATCTTATGTCCTTTTGATCTCAATTTTGATCATTTAACTGATGATACATCAACAGACCAAATTCATTAGTAATGCACCTGTTAGTAATCTAGAATTTGAGAAATCAGAAAGTGAATGAAGCCTAACTCTCAAATTAACCTGCGACCAGACTGAACTCATTCTCAGTGGTTCTAAATCAGCTGATTTTTTTTATTATTGGAGATGACGATGTGGCTGTCTCCCTTTCCTGTGGTGTCATCCTCATCTCAACTCTTAAACTTGAATCTCATGTCAGCTCCCTTGTTAAACTTTTATCTTCAACTTTCAGAACATAGTTCAATTCAGACCAACTATCTTCCAATCTGCTGCAGAAACTCTCATTCCTACTTCTCCCTCTAGCAACTTACATTACTGCAACTCTCTTCTTGCAGGCATTAGCTCTTTATCACTTCATAAACTTTGATTCTTCAGAGTTCTGCTCATCTTCTCACCACTTCTCCAAAATCGCAACTGACTTCCTAATGTAACAGTGCATCCAGTGCAAAATCCATGTACAAATACAAAGACCTCACCCATACTGTGTATAGTCAGAATAAACATCACGTTTTATTTAATTTCTTGATTTCCAGTTTTCCATGTCATGTCATATCATGTCACACGCCGACATCGCTTCGCGATGGTAGGCTGCACAGATGAGTCACTTCTCTCCAATGCCATCTGTCTCTGGTTGCTTGTAGCAGGCTAGCACCTGATAATCCAGTCCATGTCTTGATGTTATCCATCAAGGTTATTCTTGGTCTTCCACGTCTTCTGACTCTCTCCACAAGTCCAGTCATAACACTTCCTTCAATGCTCTCATGTGCTGCCTCATCACATGACCGAAGTAACATAACTTGCAGGATTTAACGTGCATCAGTAACTCCTTTTGAGTTCTAGCATCTCATAGACTTGCTCAGTGGTCATCATCTTCATCCATGAGATCTTCAGCAACTTCCTGATGCACTTGTTCTCAAAGTTTTCCATTGTAACTTTTTATCAGCATGTAAATACCTTTAGCACCAGCCAACCTGTCTTTCTCTCAGTGATGTCTAGTGGGTGGTATCCCCTACAGACATTTGGTGGCATCCAGAACAGAACATAGTCTCAATTTAACCAAAGTTAAACCATAACTCAGTTTTGATACATTTGACTGGCTACATTTGGGTAGTTTGGGTTAAAAACAGAAATGGCATTTGATGTGGTAGGTTGTAATTCAGCCACATCAAATCAAATCAAATTTATTTAAAGCGCTTTTTACAACTGATGTCACAAAGCAGCTTTATTATGTTTATTATGCAGCTTTATTATGTTATTACTTACAGGGTCAGTAATAACAGACATCAAATCATTAATTGCTAATCCCCGGTGAGCAAGCCAACGGTGACAGTGGCAAGGAAAAACACCCTCAGAGCTGGAGGAAGAAACCTTGGGAGGAACCAGACTCACATGGGGGACCCATCCTCCACTGGTCTACTAATTATAAGTTTGTGATAAATCATAATCATATGATCTTGTTGTAATGTTCAGGTGAACTGATATGGTGACAGTAGTGGGACAGGGATAATGATGACAGTGCACTGTAAATCTGCCAGAGTTATATAAACACTATTAGAGTTAAATTAACACTGAGAGTGTTACATTTTGACACCCTTGGTGTTAATTTAACTCTAATAGTGTTGATTTAACACTGGCAGATTTACTGTGTGGTAGCAGTGATAATGGCCAGAAAGTCCATATGAACTCCAATGTGGGCAGTAGAGTAGGGCATCTGGAGCAGGCCACAGTAGTAGGTTGTTGTTGGGCAGCAAAGTTATACGACATCCAGCATTTCACATCTTTTACACATGTAGCCCAAAGTTAACCTACCAAGACAAATGCTAACCATGACTGCTACAGCCAAGCTAGTACACTCATCGTTATTATAACTGACCCATTAGTACCTGAACTGGCTTGTGTTTGGTCCAGAATTGTCTATTATCATGTTAAGTGTGTTTATTTTGACAGATCCAACCCTTTCTAACTTAGGATGCCACCAAGGTGCTTGTCCAGTCTCTTGTCATCTCAAGACTTGACTACTGCAACTCACTCCGATGTGAGCCATCAGGCCCCTGCAGCTGATCGAGAATGCAACTGCTCAGCTGGTCTTCAATCAGCTCAAGTTCTCTCACATCACTTCACTGGCTTCCTGTAGCTAAACCCCCGATGCGCGCCTACAAAGCAAGAAATGGACCAGCCCCTCTCTACCTAATGGCTATGGTCAAGTTTTGAGCCGCACATTGAACCCTCAAGGTTCTAGTACAGCTAAGCTTGACCCGCCATCCCTCAGGACATGTGGAGGACTAGCATCAAGACTCTTCTATATCCTGGCACCCAGGTGGTGAACACACTTCCACTAGTTGTTCAACAGTGTCTGAACTGAAGAGTAGTTTGGACTCTAACCTGTCTGTACTAGCTAAGATAATTCTCTTAATGTAAACAAAACACTGTTGTACATCACTCTGGATAAGAGCGTCTGCTAAATGCCGTAAAGGTAAATATAAATGTTTTATGAATGTAAATCAAGCCTGAACATGGGAAAAGCACTACATCAATAAAAGTGACAATGCTGATGATGAAATACAAGAGCGTGTGTACAGTGATAACAATGCCAAAGAGTCAATATGTATGACAAACACAGTGACATGGAAGCTGTTCCAGAGTATATATTTATTCTGGAGAGAGATGTGCATGTGCACGCCAGATGTCATGTGGATGAAGAGCAGATAAAGCACATGAGAGAACATTACTCTGACTGTGTGGTGTTGATGTTAGTCAATATCAGCCCCACACGGCATGACTGATTGGAAAACAATGCAGATATTCCAGCAGGAGCTCACGTGTTTGGTAAATGGCTCCACAATGGAGAATGAATTGGTTATAATAGAATCACAGCACAGGCTGATCTGATTGATCACACCTTTACCACTTAAACTCGCATGTAAACATGAAATGTACCTTCTTTCCCGCAATAAATGCCTTCATTGAGAGGAAATGTAAGGCTTCTGAATGGATGTTCTTGCAAACAGTAGCATCCTTTTATGGAAGGAGTCAACTGGATGCTGACGTTTTATTTCTAAAGAAAGATTCCAGTGTTTTCTGGTTTCAATTCATTCCTCTGAGCTAAGAAACATTATTTTAATGACTTTATTCAGTCAAAGGCATTTATAAATGATGCTATAGACTATATAATTTATGCTTTCTGGGTGGAACTACTTTTCCTGGGGGATGTGGTAATTCATTACCGTCGTACTGTTGTGGGAGGTACAGGTTCCCTTGCAGCACCGGGGAGCTGAAAAATGTCCAGTACCCCTCATTAGTACCCCTTGATAGATTTTCTTAGAACTTTTCATATTTTACATCACATAAATATAATCCACCAGTTTATAAATCACAAAAATAAATAAATACATACAAATTTGCCGTAATCCAATAAATTCTGTTTAATTTTAGGGAAATGATGCGGATATATAAGAAGGTATCAATCACATGACAAGTTCCTTTGAGCATCAATTTCCCTCAATACTCTGTACTATGCTAGTTTTTGTTTGATGTTGATAGATGAAGTATAAACAGAGGTATGATCATTTAAATTTGATATGAAAATCATACTCACATGTCTGTAAAAGTAGTGAGATGGGAGGGATAAGATGCTCAGGAGACATACAATGCAGACTTGTCAACACTGCCCCAAGTGGACCAAAAAGGAACATCACAGCTGCTTTTTGTTGTAAGTAGTTGTAGATACACAGTCAAATCATTGTCCATTTCAGCTCCACTGACCATATAAGTGCACTTTGTAGTTCTACAATTACAGACTGTAGTCCTTCTGTTTCTCTGTATACTTTGTTAACCTCCTTTTCACCCTGTTCTACAATGGTCAGGATCCCCACAGAGCAGGTATTATTGGGGTGGTGGATCATTCTCAGCACTGCAGTGACACTGACGTGATGATGTGTTAGTGTAAAAAATATCAAATTTGTGGTTTTGTGGTCCAATGTTGATAGAGTATGCCAAAGTGTAACCAAACACTGGCAAGGTAGCCATTTTTTATATGCTATATATTTATATATAAATGCAAAACGTATAAAAGGTATTTTAAAATGGCCACAGTAGCACAAGACTCTCAAAGATTACAATTATTAAATATTTTATTAATTTTGTTACATATGTATTATATATATATATATATATATATATAT
>BRDA01049123.1:4255-21903 GCA_036984385.1 Crenuchus spilurus | reverse complement strand
TATATATATATATATATATATATATATATATATATATATATATATATATATATATATATATATATATATATAGTATATGTATTTTGTTATATATGTGATGTTCACACCTTCACACCTCCATTACACTGCATAAGGAGTCTCCAAGTTCTAGCTATAATCTGCCTGCTTTCACCGACCTACAACCTGTGCATCTTTACTCTAAAAACATTGTTTACTTCAATAAAAGCATTGATACTAATAAAAACATTGTTTACTAATAAATAAGCAGCATTTATAAGCAGATTTTCTTCAATGCTGGTGCTGGAAGAACACAGCTATGTACATTTTAGTGCTTTTTGTCTGTTCCCAGCTCTCCTGATCTAAATAATCAGCTCATTATCAACCACATACCAAGCTTAAATCTGGTCGTTAGCTTATGGAAATGCTAAGCATGCAGATCTAAACGTGTCTCCAGGACCTGGGCTGGTAAAGACTCATTTAAAGTTCAGCCTTGACTTTCTCATTATTCCCCATTTTGGCTACAAAAGGGACTTTAAGCTTTGATGGCTTTAGGATGGATCAAAGCTTCAAACTACAAATGGAGTAATTCAAAGTATGTTTAAGGCTTTGATTATTTGCAGACTTTGATTCGTTTGATTCACTAACAATTCTTATTTAAAATTCTAATAAAAAAATATTATGTGATCGTTTTGTACCGCAGAGTCATCTCTTGTAGCCTAATGTTATGAGCAGATCATAAAAGGAGAAATCAATTAAATTAGCCATGTGTCCAAATATGCTTTTAATTCACTTAAATGAAACTTTCATTACCAAGTGAAAATAAAACACAAGAAATCCAATTATGCCAAGTAAACCTCAGGCTGCCAGTGCTTTTGCCTGCCATGGAAGGCCATGTGCCAGGCTTCAGGCATACAGGGGGAAAGAAAACATGCTAATGTAGGAAACAGCATTGTTTGTTTCTTTGTTTCTGGCCAAATATTAGACTGTCTACATTTTATAGACATAATTATACAGTGTTTTAATTCTGTTTATTGATTTGGCAATTGAATGTGTTAACTGCCCACCCTTACTTTTTTAACATGAAGATTTTGCAAAGATGTAGGTCCTTTTTTTTAATTTGAACATCCCAATTTCCAAGAGTTAATGCAGCTTACCTATCATTACTGTTTTCAATCTATTTGATACAGTTTCATCACTATGCCACCTCAACTTTAGTACTGAAGGTTTAATGACCAAGTGCCTGACTAAAGTTGGCAGTTATGTCTAAAAGTACAGCTGCAAGAAAAGGTATGCAAACCCTTTGGGATGACTTGGATTTCTGCATAAATTGGTCATTAAATATGTTCTGATCTTTATCTAAGTCACAACAACAGAGAAACACAGTCTGCTTAAACTAATACCGCAGAAAAATTATGTTTTAATTGGACACAGCATGTGAACATTCATAGTGCAGTGTAAAAAAACATATGTAAACTTTTAGGCTAATGACTTCTCCAAGATCTAATTGGATCCAAGAGCCAGTCACTCTGGAGCTAATCAAAATGAGATTGAATGTGCTGGTTAAAGCTGGCCTGCCCTATAAAAACACACACCAGTTTTGAGTTAGCTGTTCTCAAGAAGCATTGCCTGATGTGAACCATGCCTCACACAAAAGAACACTCAAAAGACCTACTTTCAAGAATTGTTGACTTGCATGAAGCTGGAAAGTGTTACAAAAGTATTTCGAAAAACCTTGGTGTTCATGTGTCTATGGTTAAACAGACTGTATACAAATTGAGAAAGTTTATCACTGTTACTACTCTCCCTAGACGTGGTTGTCCGCTAAAGATGACTGCAAGAGCACAGCGCAGAATGCTTGATGAGGTGAAGAAGATTCCTTGAGTGTCAGCTAAAGACTTCTCTGACACATGCTAACATTTTTGTTGACAAACCTACAATAAGTAAAACATGAAACAAGAATGGAGTTCCATGGAAAGACAGCACAGAGGAAGCCACTGCTGTCCAAAAAAAAACCCAAAACCAAAACATTACTGCACATTTGAAGTTTGCAAAAACAGCACCTAGATATTCCACAGAAAAAAAGGTACAACACACCAACATCAAAACCTCATCCCAACTGTGAAATACGGTGGTGGTGGCATCATGGTTTGGGGCTGCTTTGCTGCCTCAGGGTCGGATGAATTTCTGTCATCAACGGAAAAATTAATTCTCAAGTTTATCAAGACATTTTGCAAAAAAAGACCATCTGTCCACCAACTGAAGCTCAACAACAGATGGGGGATTCTACAGGACAACGACCCAAAACACAGAAGTAAATCAACAACAGAATGGCTTCAACAGAAGAAAATATGCCTTCTGGAGGTTGAGATGCTGAGGCATGACCTCAAGAGAGCGATTCACACCAGACAAAGAAAGAATATTGCTGAAATGAAACAGTTTTATGAAGAGGAATGATCCAAAATTCCTCTTAACCATTCAGCAGGTCTGATCTGTAACTACAGGAAATGTTTGGTTGAGGTTATTGCTGCCAAAGGAGGGTCAACCAGTTACTAAATCCAAAGGTTCACATACATTTTCCACCCTTCACTGTGAATGTTTATATGTTGTGTTCAATAAAAACATGAAAACATAACATTTTTGTTGGGTATTAGTTTAATGACCAATTTATTTAGTAATCTCAAAGGCTTCACTTACTTTTTCTTGCCACTGTACATGGTTATATATTATTATAATCATCAACATAATAGTTGAAATAACCACACTTGGCTCAGAGTCTTCACTCAATGGTGATCCTGTACATTTCATCAATGCTCCTGTGTTCATTACAAAGGTTAACTGGTCCACTCTGGTTGTGTTGATTGATCTGTACCATTGGGTAACCACTGTTATGTCGTTGAGAGGCTCGATATATAAGAAGTTAATTCTCTGCTACTTCAGTTGAGTAGGTTTCATCAGTAACATTGTCCACAAGCATGTACAGCTGTAGCCTGAGCTTTAGAGGTAGAAGCATTCCAGCTCCATTCAATTAACCTGGTCTGTACACTCTCCTGGCAAATTGGACTAAAATTACCTATACTTTGGACCTTGTTGCTCTATAGAGAAAGGCTGGACCAATGCAAGATCTTACTGTGGGCTACACTTATTCAAGACCTTCATCCCATAGACTGGAGATGAATCTCTTCAAACTACCTTAGACATTGGGTACCACTTCCCAGTTCTCAATCACCCCCAAAGTCTGGGATAAGCTTAGGTTTTCAGACATTGTCCCTGAGAGCCAGGGCTTAAGCCTGGGACTCATCCACAATCTCTCAAAGCATAAAACTAGAATTAGGTCAGGACCCAGACCCAGGCTTAGGGCTCTGAAATCCAAGATCCTGCTCCAGCTCCAGGTTCTGGAACTCCAGGAATCAGGCTCCAGTCCCAGGGCTTAGATTTAGGAAGAGGGATAATGTCAGGATTAGGGATGTGAAGATGACCTCCTCAACACAGTATGCTGACCAGGTGGGAACACATAATGGTAAGCTTTTAGCATTCAAACTAAACGCCTATCTATATGTATCATTATAGAGAATTCAACAAATCTCTCCAAATTACTCCAACAATTGTGGCTGTAGATCCAGAGTAAAAGTGCAGAGCTTTAGGCTAGGCTTGTCCAGCAAGGCCAAATGAAATGCAGATGACAGCAAACCTGTTCGTTTTTAAGGGTTCAATCAATGCAATTAGCTCCTGCTGATAAAAATGTGCTACATTTCAACATTCTGATTAGCTGCCTGAATAAAATCCCACAACAACGGTGTTGAAAAATGGCCAAAACAACAGCTTTAAGTACCACCTCTTCAAATGTTTCAGCAACTCTGGCTGTGAACCTGAAACATGGACATAATCAGGACTGCTGCTTTTTAACTATGTAGCTTTGACTTATTTCTGTCCCATTCTGACGCTGCATTGTTAGAGTAATGCTTGTCCTTTCAAAGTCATATTATAAAGTCACATTTGAGTTTCCCAATGGCTTCTATTATAAGTCAGAACTTACAATCTTCTGATCCTTTTTTTTAAAGTAAAAGGCATCATAATTATCACTCATGGTAATAGTTGGTACAATGCACATGCGTCATAGAGATTTAGATGAAAAAAAAAAAGATTGCAGGTGGTGCTTGAAGCAAAAGTACTTTTCAGACTGAGAAGGTAAGTTCAGGTGAAAGTGTGGTTGCAAATTGATTTCAGCTGTTAAATCTACTTTGGTGTAGATGAAGAAGAAGAGACAGACTAAAGAACATTTTTAAGGCTTTAGACCACTGAGACATGGATTGTGTAATGTGTGCAGAGGAATGGAGTGCATTTGAAGAGGTTGTGATGGTAGGTGTTGAATGCAACAGAGCCTGTTTCTTTCAGAGCCTCCATTACACTGACAAGTCAGTAAATATTAGACTTATATAACACGGACTATAAAACTTAGCCTAAAAACTTTCGGCAAACATAATATTACAGATGTACATACCTTCCCTTGTAAAGGCAGAGTCAGTCACGTTGGTCTTTGACTTGATACGTGCATTCAGAGAAACTTTTATTTTTATTATTTTTACCTAATTTTTTCTCCAATGTAGTGGTAACCAATCAACCAACCCATTCGCCACAACTCTCCCAATCACTTACAATGTCCCTGACTCTAGGAAGACTAGCACAGGCCTCCTATGATGCCTGTAAAGTCAGACTCCACCTCTTTTTGAACTGCTGTTGATAATTTGTTGCTGGGCAGCCTGTTGCACGAAATCGGCCAGCAGACATTACTTAGTGATGGAGAGAGAGCGCCATCTATTAACCTGGAGCGACCACGGCCAATTTTTGCTCTCTCGGGCTCTGGCTGGTGATGGCAAGCAGCATGACTGTGAATCAAACTTGCGATCCTCTGATCATAATGTCAGTGCCTTAGACTGCTGAGCCACCCTGCATGTAGAGAAACATCTGATCAACATGTTTAGTCTAGTTACAGCCCTACCAAAGGAACATTGAATGTCAAGTAATGAAGTACAAATACTTTGTTACTATACTTAAGTAGAAATGTTGGTTATCTGTACTTTACTGGAGTAATTATTTTCAGATGACTTTTTACTTCTACTTACTTACATTTTCATGTAATTATCGGTACTTTCTACTCCTTACATTATAAAAACAGCCTCGTTATTTCTACATATTTCATTTCGGTTTGTCATCATTCAAAAAACATCCTCTCCAGATAAACTGCACTATCCAGAAAGAGTGAATGTGACTGTGGTTGGATGATAAGTATAAATATACCATTCTGATACCCTATTGGTAAGCGATCCATCACACCTGCACGTCACGTGTCTCGTCACTCTCCAGTAAGCTCAGTACTACACATATATGGTCCACTAATATATTTAAATGACTAAAATGTTTTTATTTTTAAGGGTCATATATGCAGCTGAGACAGGTAGCCTGTACATCCAAAAAATGTCAACATTACCATTTTAATATAACATTATAGTCATTACGGCATTTAGAAAAAATGTATTTTGGGGGTGGGGGGTGGGGTAGTGCACTATATGCCCTTGTGGCACAGCCTAAGTTTTGGCATTTGTTTTCCTTACATTACTTTTATACTTTAAGTAGTTTTGAAACCAGAACTTTTGTACTTTTACTTGAGTAAAAAGCTTAAGTTGATACTTTAACTTCTATAAAAGTCTTTTTAAACCCTAATATCTATACTTCTACCTGAGTAATGAATGTCAATACTTTTGACACCTTTTCTAAAAATAGCACATAGACATGATTTGACATTTTGGATTCCTGTAACCATAGTTAAGGTGGAATATTCCATGAGTGGGAACCAAAGTGACACCAAAACCAAAGTAATGGACTATTTTTCTTGGTCGAATGAGCCGTGCCTTGTAGAAACAAGACGTTACCTCTGGGGGGCTATATACCTCTCTATCCCACACCTGGCATTAGGCATGGTGCCAATGTTTAGTCCTATTCTATTGGCAGTAGTTCTCTACTGGTACTAGAAAAGCTGTTTATGTGCATTTGCACATCTGTATCAGCAACGGGTCAACTTAATGTAGCTGAATGCATTCAGTGGAAGGGCTGACCACAAACATGTATGTATGTTTTTAGTTGAAATGGTGCTTCTTACTTCAAATTGAGCTTTGAAGCTACATTTGTAATCACTAGAACTCAATAGTCCAATCAATAGCTCAGTTACTTCAATCAAAATACAAGTCTCTGATTAGCTGAGGTGGTTTAAGACACAGTATGCCTTAATGTGAGCCTTTAAAAATAACAAGAACTTGTGTAGCTGAATGTTGTGTCTGCCATCTTGGATAACAGCTCAGAGAACAAAATGATGATCTAGAATTAGCTGTATTGATTATCATTGTCATAAATATAAAGGAATCTGAATCAGGATCAGTCTTCAACCAGCCCTGATGCTGTCTGAAGTAGCTGCCTGAAAGAGTGGAGTTTTATTCATTTTTTATAGTTCACAGTAAGTCATAATGTATCCTAAACCACATCAACTAGTCTGTGAGACCTTTAAGATCTGGTTCTGTTTTGATGGAAACGGGTGGTCTATTTAGGTGACTACTGAGTTCTGGTGTTCTGGCATTGCAACACCAGTTTTAAGCAACATTTGGACACCAAACAAGTTGAAAAATGTGCAAATATGGTTTGTGGTTGCATTTGAACTAAAAGTCTATTTATATCACAAATGCTAAAAATTGTGTTTTAGGACATGTATGAAGAATCTGTGCATTACAGTTTCTTATCTAGTTCAACAAGGCATTAGTGTCCATCAGTGGTTACCAAGGTAATAATAACCCTGTAGTTTTACATATTAGATAGATAGATAGATAGAAAAAAAAAATATATATATATATATAAAAAAAAAAAAAGAGAGAGAGAGAGAGAGAAAGAGAGAGAGAAAGAGAGAAAGAAAGAGAGAGCTCCTGCTGTGTAGAGTGATTAGCTTAAATACACCCTCTTATCACATCATGATACGGGGAGATTACAAAAGCAGCAAGTGGGCTATTCTGGATTGAAAGAACTGCTTATGTGAAAAAATAATTACAATAATATGAAAAATGAAGCCAAAACAATGCAACAAATCAGCCACAGCATTAATACCACTCATAGATAAAGAAATAATAATAATCATCATCTCATAACAATAGTGCATGTGAAGGCCTGTGATTATATATATATATATATATATATATATATATATATATATATATATATATATATATATATATATATATATATAATACATCATATATTTATGGCCAATGAGAATGGGTTGGAGCATCTTCAAGGTACTCCCAGTTAGTGGTACCTAGCCCCACTGGAACTGTTAATGCATGCTCATTTCCATATGTAATTTACACACTACATTGACAACTTACAGCCCTCACATCTGCACTATATCAATAATTGTAAATCCACATTTGCTTCCCTAGTGACTAAGGCCCCACTGGCACTGTTAATGCATGCTTAGTGCCACCAGTTCAACGTAGACTTTACCTGTTACATTTTTGCGCATTAAAAATGATTTAAAAAATCATGTTTTATTTTGTCAATTAGCCATATCAACATTTAACATGCTAGCATTTGCTTTTTAGATACATGTGAACTCCATGTATTATGTGAGAATGCTTCATATGGCTTATAAGCATTTCTAATCACTTTCATTCCTCTGTAAGCAAATGTTCATTCAGACCCAGCAAAAAGGAGGCACAGGAAAGAGAAGTGTCAGATTAAATAAACTTTAGCAGATGCTTCATTTGAGAGTGGTTCCAGTCATAGAGCACTGCATTGGATTTTTTTTTTAAATAACCCGCCCCCTCCCCCATAAAAGATTGCTGCCAGAATCAGGAAAAGTGATTTCAAAGCTACGCCAAGCTGAATAGCCTGAGGTGTTGGTTAAGCAAGCTGTTTTAATTTGCTCGGCACTATGTATTTTCAGACAGAGTGATATGAGCGAATGTAATTGGAGAGAGTGCAAGTGCAGGCCATTTTCATTTCAGATTTCCTCCTTGTTCTGAGCCATGATTGGTGACTTGTTCCCAAGTGGAGAATTATCCCAGCATTACGGCTCTCACCCTGGCTGAGAGCTCATGTTGTAAAGAGCATACAAGTTTAATGGGGAAAAAGCAGCCTAGCTCTTCACATTCTTCCCTCAGAAAGTTTTGCCTTGTACAACAGAGGCTTAGCTACAAGTGCCAAGGCCTACGTTCGCAAAGGCACCGTCGCCTGAAATTACACACTTGACTGATTCGTATAAAACACTGTTATGAAGCAGCAGAAGCCGTTTGGCAGTGCCTGGGTACTTACACATCAGCTACCAAAAGTATTCTAATCCTACATTTCCATTCCTTTACTTTGCAGTTGTACTCCAGGAGGCTCGTGTTATGAGAACTGAGATTCTTTTTGCATTCAAAAAATAAAAGAAGCCGTATTGTGTACATACTGTTAAAATGTCATTTTCCTATATCAAAACTGCACACATATCTCATTGTGATGTCACAAAAGAGTACATTACCCATTCTGCCTGGTGATGGTGAGGAGATGGGCCCTGTCCTGGGCCTGGAGCTTCACCACTACTGGTGCTGGTTTGGAATGTAGCTTTAGGAGCTGGATAAAAATGGCTAGACAGCACAAGCCTGAGCTGATGAGTGAAGGGTTGAGCTACTATAGACATTAAAAGGGACTTTATAAGGACTCTTAAAGAATATTTAAAAGGATGAATTCACATTTTATGCAATGGTTACGAGGTGTCGAGGGGAGCAATGCACTATGATGCTTCCTCCACCATGCATCACAATTGGCATGAGGTTTTGGTGTAGATGTGCACTGTTCTTTTTTCTTCAAAAAGGGGTACTTTTAAAGGGTACTGAAGCACCTCAGTCAGGATCTGACTCATAATGTGCCATGGATATTTGATTGTTTTTGAAATAAAAACAGGTGCAGGTGAGAGAGAAGGGTGAAAATGACGTGGCTTCATTGCCACAGTAGGGTGACTAGAAGGCCTAAAATTAGGGTTGAGCCGAATACTCTTTTCAGATGAGTATCCTGTATGGATAAAGCATTTTTGATGAGTACAAGCATTAAACAAGTAAAACTTGTTTATTTTTTCACTGTAAAACAAGTAAAACTTGTTTAATGTTTGTAAAAAATGGTTTTGTAACGTATGCGGTGCATTTGACAAGACAGAGCTGAAAATGGCTCGTGTCGCATCGGTAACTGCCTCCACTCCGTACTTTTTTTTTAATCATCAGCTTTAACTTAGCTTGGCTGGTGATATAATAAATAGTTTAAATAAATATATGTAAATAGTTTTCAAATAAACAATACACATAGCAACTACTGATCAATTCATATAAATTTCAGACTTAAAATAATGTACCAATTTAAGCCCCACCCACTTCCAGTTAAACCACGCCCAATTCCGGTTTAGGCCCCACCCACTCTGAGTACAGATACAATACAGATAATTTAGATGGTTGAACAGATACAGATACAGGTGTACTTGCTCATCCCTACCTAAAATAATAAAAATGTGAGTAGTCCTAAATGCTGAAGTGATTTTCCCTAAATGATAAGTGATTAACTGTAGAATAGCTCATATGAACATGCTAAAAGCAGAGCTGTTTATTATTTTAATGAAGTTATCTATTTAGGCAGTGATTGATTTCTGTTTTATAGTTTTTTTTATATTAAAACAGAAAATAGAGAATGTAGCTGCTACTGTGGGAGAAAAAAAATATCTAAAATGTTTGAGTGTCCAGGAGTTTTATTACCATCATATTTGCTGATAAATTATTTAAAAGTATAATCGTTTGTGTCCATCATATCCTATATATATAAAAATATTGATAACAGATTATTAGAATTAGTCTGTGATGTGGATCTGACAGCAGCTCAATATTCTATTACAATGCTATAAATTGATAATCTATTTATTTGTCTGCTATTAGATTAAAATACTCATTATATGGATTGTTATATTTAACAATTAGTTACAGCACAAAGAAGGAGAGAGGAAAATAGAGAGAGAGTAGGAGAGAGAGGATGATGGACAGCAAGAAGCAGGTGAGAAAATAGACTCTTAATGTTAAAGCTCATAAACCAGGCCTGAGACTAGAGTCTCATGCCTACAATATAAAATTTGACCAATCAGGCCTTCCCTCAACATTCTTTAGTTTCTCAGACACAGCAGAGTGGTACTCGAGCTGACACCAGGCTGCTGAGGGAGACACAGCCTCAATCACTGTGATGCTGGTAATTGAAGTGCCGTAGTAGTAGTGTTATCAGAAATAAACAGCATGGATACCCCCGCATCTAAACCCCCCATGAGCAATAATGAGTTTAATAAGGCTGGCTGTCTGGGAAGGCCTCTCTATATTCTCCCTAACTCTGCAGGGAGCCAGGCATGGGATAGACCCAGACACGTACTGGGAGGTGGTGGTGTCCCTTTCATCCCAGTAATCCTCTTTCCAGTAAAGAAATGTATAAAAAAATCAAGAGCTTCCTCAGAGATAAATCTATAAATAAGGAAATAGGAGATTTTCAGTATCAGCATTGTTTCGTCAGTCAAGTATGTTTTCACATTTATATATATATATACATTTATATATATATATACATTTATATATATACATATACATACAGCGGAACCACAGTTTTTGTCATTACTCCATTCTAAAGTGCCTGATGATAACTGAAATGATATGACGATAACTGAAGCAATATTTACCATAAGAAATCATGTAAATCCTACATCATGTAATTAATCCATTCCAGACACTCTAAAATATGAACAAAAATACATTTTATATAGAATAACTATATTTTTACATACAGAACACAATGAGAAATAAATACAAAAGACTAATGAAATGGATAAATTAACATTTAACATCACTCTTACAAGTTTACGCTCTGTTTTAGAGAGGGCCGGTGTAGTCCAGGCACAGCCTTTGTTTTGTACACCTGTTCCCTGGGTTCTCGGCCATTATTTGTTTTCACGCCTGTTTTCAAGTGGTAGTGTTGCAGGCTGTCACTTTAGTGTGATGTGTTTTAGTTAGTTTTGAGCGTTCTCAACAAGAATCAGCAGGAAACAACAGAAAACAGCCAGAGAAACAACAAGTAACAAAGCCAGAATGGACAACAAATGCATGGGTGAGTGCTGAACACGTGGGTTTATGCTTTGTTTTCATGAAATTATCAGCAAGTCACGTGCACACACAATGAAAACCGAGCGGATGAACTATAAATTACAAAATTTCCCCCGAAAAAAAGTCACCAATAACCGAACTGTACCAAGGCAAACAATAACTAAGGTTCCACTGTATATACAGACTGAATTTGAATAGCTGACAGTTCTACTTACACTAAAATTATAATTATTTTAAATTAAATAAATTAATCTTATATCTTGTTGTTTCCAATGGTAGACAAGCTTCTATAAATAATTATATCCATATTGTGTCATGTCCATTTGTGTCAAATGACACAAAATACTGGAAATTAAACATAGCTCAAAATAAATATTTGCAAATTGGTTAATTATATTTAATTTAAAAATGAGTAAATGACTATCATGTCAACTCTAACACCTCTGCATAACCATTTCCATTAATTGTATATACGATTAATGCATAAAAGATTTTGGAAATTTTTTTTTATTTTTTTATTTTTTTATTAACACTAATTCACTACATTTTATTTTTTATTTAACACTAATAAAGGTGATATTACTTGTAATATATTGATTCACTAACTTGCATTTGCAAAGTCCATATATATATATATATATATATATATATATATATATATATATATATATATATATATATATATGTATATATTGTCATATATTTTATATTCATTACATATAATGTAACATATTTGATTTTTTTGTTTTGATGTTGATATTTTTTAATATTATGGATTTCTGGTTTGCATGAGCTATAAGACAAACTGATCAACAATATTAATAACAAACTTGAAATTTCCAAAATATCCTATATATAATAGCTGTTTGTTTTTTCAAGTGTCCTTAAAATTGATTGAGTTCAATAAAAAAAAAACAAAAAAACAATATATCCAAAATACATCTCTAAGATGATTACAGTACAGCTCAAAAACATTCTTCACTTTCATTGTAAATTAATGTAAAGGTATTAAATTCCAAGTAATTTTGGAACATTTCTATTTATCTAATCAATATAAAATTTTAAAAGAAAAAACCCTAAAAATCTAAAATAAAAACATTGAAAAACATACATAAAAAAACTCAAAATCGACCCCAATTTTTTTTGTTTTAGACTAGTAATGCATTTGTTAGGACCCAGGGACAATAGTTCAAACTAAACCCTCACTAAGTTGCTTGCTGACTAGATAAACAGCTTTCCATATGGTCTCCTCAGATCACCTCAGATTTTCCAGCAGTACCCCATATGTACAGGTTCAGCTGGAATGGACAGCAGATGTTTCATTTCTTCATTGTTACTGTGAGTTTGGTGTTACATGAGACAGTTCATACTGCAGGCTTATGAATCATTTTCTTTCTGTTCTCAAAAGCTTACAGCCTACAAAATCAATTACTTAATGAAGAAGGTGTGAAAGTTTTGTTGAAGCATAAAATTTGTCAATCGTGCACAATATACACGGACAAGAGTCATTAACTTACAAAATGAGATTATCTCATCAATTGCATCCACATACATACTGAACAGTGTATAAATCAACAACGTGGACAAATTGTACAAGTGAGACAAAGTGAATAGATATAAAGTTTATGTGCACTCTTAAAAGAGATGGTTCTTTAAGGGTTCTTTATTAAATTCTACATAGAACCATGAACACTCAGAGCCCAAAGCGTTCTTTAGATTGATGAAGGATGTGATGTAGATGTTTCTATGTAGAGATATTTTGATAATGGTTTTATTTAGCACCAAAAAGGGTTCCTCTATTATTATAAGCATGCCATCAAAGCAGAACCTTTTTTGGGGGGGCTATATAGAACCATTTGATAAAATATTCTGTATAGACCCATCTACAACACATTCCTCATCAATCCGAAGAACCCTATCAACATGGACAGAACCCTTTATCTATGAGTGTGGCAGCTGTTGTTTACTGGGCCATGCACTTACCATCCAGACTCAGCATGAGCCTAAAGCCATTAGACTTGATGGGTCAAAAGGATAAACCTCGATTTATTTTTCCCTTCCGTCTATTTTCTTTGCTCTTCTGCAACCTTCTCCAAATGAACATCACTATGACTCAGATGTGTTTTCCACTTGACTCACTGACTCTAGATAAGTGGCCGTGGCACTGTGCGTCAGTGGCGAGTGTCGAGGGAGAGGGTCTTATGGATCCCTGCTCTAAGGTTGTTTTCTGCTAGGTCAGTTCTGCAAACCACCAATAAGGGCCTACAAAAGGTACTGATAAAAGGTACCACTGATAAAGCTAGAAATCACATTTACACATTTTCCCATCCCTAATTGTCAATCAGCCAAGACTAATTCATCTCCGATTGGCAAATGCATCAATTTTAAAACTTACAATACATATAAACTTCCTCAGAGACGTGACAGGATGGTCTATAGTCTGATTCCTCATTAAGACCTGTGTATTACACAGCTTTCAGTGGACAGATCCAATTGAATCCACATTGAAACTTCAATCTCTTTCACCACTAATTGAATTTTTATAATTTCAATGCCCAGAGTTTTTTTCAAAACAAGGCATTGATTTATACCCCTTGTCTTGTCTTGAATTAAAAAATGATTCAATAGCCCTAAAGAATCGCCAATCATGCCAATCATAATCAGATTATATTTCTGGTTCAAGATGTTATAAAAACAAAGCATTGCATCAACTTCTGTCAAGTCAACTTCTGGTCCTGGCTTTAACCTCTATGCTGGCTTTGTTTAATGTTGGCAGACCAAGTAAAATCAAAGATATGATCATTTAATTCCAATATAAAAATAATGTTTTTATATCTACAGCCTAGTGGACAGGAAAAGGAAAGCCACACCTGCTTTTTGTTGTAAATAGCTGTACAGTGGTATCTCAGTTTTTGTCATTAATCTGATCTAAAGTGCCTGATGAAACCAAAATTAATGATAACTGAAGCAATATGTCCCTTAAGAAATAATGCAAGTCCAATTAATCTGTCTCAGACACTTTAAAATATTAACAAAAATAAATTTTATATAGAATAACTATAGTTTTACATACAGAACACAATAAACAATAAACACAAAAGACTAATGAAATGGATAAATGAACATTTAGCATCACTCTTACAGGTTTACGCTCTGTTTTAGAGAGTGCCAGTGTGGTCCATCCATAGCTTTTGTTTTGTACACCCATTTTCAGGCAGTAATGCTGCACGCCATCACTTTAGTGTGACGTGTTTTAGTTTGTTGTGAGTGTAATTATTTTGGTGCTTCCCAAGCCTTTTTTTGGCCAAAACAAACGATGAGGGGTGAGTGACGAACACATGGGTGAATGCTGTGTTTTTGCAAAATTAGTGGCAAGTCATATGGGCATGCTGATGAAAACCGGGCGGATGAACTATAACTGAAGTTCCACTGTATACAGCTTCATTTTTATCTCGACCTTTACCAATAAATGTTCACCATTACAGTCTGTGTACACATTTTTAATTTTAAATGCTAAGATTAAGTGGCTTGGCTGTTAGTCACTGCTGAAGTCTTGGGTTCAAGTGTGGGTGGAGTTTCCATATTCTACTTGTTTCTGCGTGGATCGTCTCTGGTTTTCTCCCACAGCCCAAAAACATGAAGGTCAGGCTTGGCTACTCTAAATCATCCTTCTGTGTGTGTGCCCAGCAATGGATTGGCAACCTGTCTTGCTAGGATAGTTTTTAATGCCCTGCCCAACAATGACATGTCAAACATTTTCAATCATCAGTACTTCAAAAATTGCCAAATTAGTCCAAGACTGGCAATGTTTAAGTTAGTCACTTGCTTCATTTAAAGACAGAGAGAAAGGGTTTGCTAAACTGAACTGAACTTCACAGAGAGGTGTAGTGTTGGTGCAGGTTGCTGTATATCAGTAGAGGAGAATGGGAAAGGGGCAACAGTGGATAAGAGGCTTATTGTGAACATTGAGATGTGGGTGGAGGAAGACAAAATGGAGGGGGTGGCAAGAGAAGAGAAAACAAACCCTGGGGAAATCTGTAATCCAACAGTGAGGAAGAACTGTGACGCCTCAGTGTGACAAGACAAATCAGAGGAAAAAGACAAAAAATACAGACAGAGCATGTTGTTAGAAATATGAGAAAAGAGATCTCCGGAATTACAAGCTGGTAAAACAATGCCACCATTAGGACTTCCAGAACTGACATGAGCAGCATAGAAATCTTTAATTAACAATTATAGTTAACGAGTCTTGAGAAAACCTTTAACCCTCTGGAGTCTGAGGGTATTTCAGACACTCTGATGTCGTCTGACATGCCTTCACTTTTCCACAAATTACACACATCTAAAATTATTTTTCCCCAAAGTGTTACACAGGTTTTAGTTCAGCACAAACTCAGCAACAACAGTGTCAAAACAGTAAGAGTGTCATAAATCTATATTTTGATTAAATCTGCTCTAAACTTAAACTTTCCAAAAATGTCAGATATATTGTGAAAACACACTCTAACACAGTCTAGCCAAGACTTTTGAGCTCAGAAATGAATAAACAGAGGTGCTGGCTACACACTGCTCTTTCCAGTTTTTTGAAATTGTATGTGGTTTTATTTCTAAAGCTTAACTAACGTGAGGTGACACTCTGTTTTCCTCAACCACTAACCCTACACTGAATATTCATGAGATATAATATTCATGTGAACAATCAGGTGAGAGTTCTTTGTTCAGATAAAGATTCCAGGCTGTTGGAACCCACCAATGGAATGTCCGGAATTACCATGTCATTATCATATGAATGACAGATCACATTTTGTGGTGGGAAAATATGCGCAGCTGTCTCACAGATGTGTATCTGCTTATTTAAGCTCCTCTCACAAGAATCTAAAGTATATTTTGATTCAAGCTGTCTATATCTGAAAAGAACACACTTTAAGGTTTCTGGGGTGTGTTTAGTTTTGATTCTAGGATAAAATCTTGCCGTTATATAAGTGTTTTTTTATTTTGTTAACAATGATACATTGTTTGCATTTTGGAGGACAAAAATATACCTGTTCTGCAAATATGTACCTGTGTTTCTTTCTAATATTATATTAAATGAAGAGGGATCATAGAAGACTATAGCAAAAGTGGAAAAATAGTGAAGTTCAATTACTTTTCACATAACAGCATTTTTTATTACACTGTTAAACCACTCTGTCTTTCTGTTGGAATTCATGAGCATTCTTACTGCCCTGGGCTTTTTCTAAAGAATGACACGATAACAGTGAAAGCGTATCAGTCTCAGTTTTGTCCAATGTTGTAGCATTGAATTAGAAGACTCTATGAGAGTTACTGCAGGCCCCGAGTTTAGAGGCTCTGGTCTGCACATCCACACTCATTGTGGACTCTAATGAAATCCTCTGAGGTGAGACAGGATGTGGTTATTGAGATAGATGGCATTTTTCCCCCCCTCGCTGCCGGTTTTTTGGTGCCAAACAGACAAAGCACTTTCAGCAGACGAGGAAAAAGGAAGGAACAGCACTAAAGCAGAACAGACCGGGTCAGATTAAGCAATAAGTCTGACACGTCCTTCTCAAAGTCACCTCCTATTTGTGACTCTGTAGGCGACTGTAGTAAACCATATCATTCCTGTTGACAATTTCCTTAAAGCGGTATGACAATTCTGTTACAGTGCTTCTGAGTTTGAGTATTTTTAGTGCGTTTGAGGATGGAGAGTAACACATCAAAGATCCACAAACAGCAGGTGGGTGTCCTGTACAATTACATGCTTATCTGTGGCCATAATACACTAAAGGGAATTGAAGAGAGCTCTATTCAAGCATCTTTAAAGACCAATTCCAGCTGCTTTTGCTTTCATAAGAAATAAACTGAAGCCTAGTTGTTACCTAATTTTTTTCGCATCCCAACTGTAGGCCTTGAGTGGCTTAGCAGGGTAAGACGCTGACACTATGATCAGAGGATCGCGAGTTTGAATCCTGGTAATGCTGTTTGCCATCGACAGCCAGGGCCAGAGAGAGCAAAAAATCGGCAGTGCTCTCTCTGGGTGGGTAGATGGCGCTCTCTCTCCCTATCACTTTCACATTGCAATGTCCACTGGCTCAAGCATCTACTGATTGGTCCATTGGAGCTGGGGCCCCTGCGCTTTCCTCCGAGCGTGTTAGGTTAACCAGTGACGGGGTATCAGTGGTATTTGGAAAAGAGGCGGCATCCACATCACATACATTCAAATCAAATCAAATCAAATTTATTTATAAAGCGCTTTTTACAACTGATGTCACAAAGCAGCTTTACAGGGTTAGTAATAATAAACATCAAATCATCGTAATGGTCCTAAGTTTGAGCGCTAGGAGACTAGTATCACAGTCGCAGAATGGGACGATTCGGTGAGTTCCGGATGTCAACCCTACGCTTTTTTTAATCCATTGTTGATCCGAAGTCAAATAAAGAATACTTTCGTTTTCG
>BRDA01049122.1:0-12247 GCA_036984385.1 Crenuchus spilurus | reverse complement strand
AGACTGACATAAATGCTTATGTTGCGCTCCAGGAGCTTTCACTGGAATGTGATTTTGAAGTTGTCACAGAGCCAGCATGCAAACTAGCTGTCTCCTCTCACTCTGCCAACACAACCCAGCTTTAAAACCACCCATCTGACTGCTGCCAATTCTACTTTTAAGATATTAAATGGGTCACTCCTCTGTTTACTAGTGCTGCTGTACTGTATTTGTACATTAGCTCATGGCAGACGTAAAATATAACCAAGTATTTTTCTCCCCATGCATACTGTATATCAACAATATCTTCATTCATTTGGTTTATCTGTGATATCTTATGCCACACCCCCATGTTCTTATGTAGGCCTATATTAATAGGCAGAAAAGCTGTATTCATGCTATATTCACTTTGATAGTTTATAAAAGGATAATATAATATGGCTAATGTTTCCATATTCTATATAACCTACGAGGGTGAGTTCAAATTATCCAAAACTTCTGTTGGCTGCAGTGTCTTTTATCAACACTTTTTGTACTAGGTTACTAGTTTCTGTACTAGGTTACTAGTTTCTGTACTAGGTTACTAGTTTCTGTACTAGGTTACTAGGTTCAAACAAAACACAGAGGACAGCTATTCAATCACTTTTGACTCACTCTCATACTTCATGTTTCTAAAAATGACTTTTTTTTTTTCACATTTATTCTCTCATCTTGCTCCCTCAGGCTGATTCCTCCTCTGAATCAACTGGACCTGTTGCGCAGTCTGAAGGGAAAATCTGGGTTCAGGTTGGACTGCCAGTTCTTTGTCTTATGTTGCACTGATTTGATGCACATTGTTCCTGCAGTAATCACTGTACTGAAGTCATATCTATGAACAACTTGTGTTCCTTAGATTATCGTGCATTTGTTTTGGTCACAGTTCTTGACAATTGAATCTTTTAATTTTTCATTAATGCTAATTGTCTCACAGCAAAGATGTCTGTGTCCCTCTCTGTTCTCCTTTTCTGGAACTAAAGGAAGGATTCTCAGACTGAAGCTTCTCCCAGGTTGGTAAACTTAGAGGTTTTCCTCATGAATTCGTGGACTACAATTCCCAGCAGCCCCTCATTACAAAAGTCATTCATGTGATCACCAAATTTATGCGAGTTGCAATTTCACTTCACGTGAACACAAATTCCATCAATTTCTTCTAACAATAGATTACAAACAGTTGCACTTTATATTACAGTACTGGTTCCAGTGTTTACAAGGTAAATAATGACTTTAATCTCTGTAGTGATACTACCATCATGGTAGTGTCCAAAAACCATCATTCTATCATTTTTACGGTATTATTTTTTGTTTTCTGGCCCTTCTGTAATTAGGGTTGTCCCAATACAGACTGATACAAAGTATAGTATCATGATACTCAATACCAAATCAAGACTCTGGTTATAAGTAATGTTTCCAAATGTTTACAGCTTAACTCATGTTTGTTCTTTTAAAAATGTCAGATCACTGCTTATTTTAAAAAAAGGACTGAAAAAGTATAGAACTGGTTGACAGATTTGAGTAAGTTTCAGTACTTTCAATGCTTGGCACAATTTTATAGTAATACCATAAAAATGTACCACCATCACGGCAGAAGGAAGATTTTTGGACACTCGAGTGAAGGTGGTGTTGTGGTCATTTTTTGTAAGGGTCTTCTGTTTAACAGCTCAAACTATAACTGTTGACAAATCTTTCAGAGTAAACAACAAATAATTGTTAATTAGTCATTCATTATCAGTTATTTGTTATTTGTTTTAGTATATTTATTATGATTGATATGATTGGGAAGGTGGGATCTTTTCCTCGGATTTACACTCAAACTTCAAAAACTCCACGCAAACACTTATTCACAAACATCCATAGCATACAACAATTATTACAGCTTCATAGGCTGGGCCACATCAGCATATGACCTTTAATAATGTATAAAAAAGGATTCAAACATGGAGTGTGTTAACTAAATGCTACTGGGAAGTAAATAATAACTAACTAAGAAAGGTCTGAATGTTATCAAATGGACTGTTTTGGCATCACCCTCAATTGTACATTTACTGAACCTGCTGAAACCACCAAAGTATGAGTTGCTCACAGCCGTTGGCTCCAGGGGCGGCACAGTGGCTTAGTGGTTAGCATGTTCAACTCTCAGCGCTGAGGTCTTGGGTTCAAGTCCCCATCTGAGCAGTTTCCATGTTCTCCCCGTGTCTGCGTGGGTTTCCTCCGGGGTCTCTGGTTTCCTCCCACAGTCCAAAAACATGGAGTTCAGGTAAATTGGCTACTCTAAAATTACCCTGGTGTGTGTATGAATGTGTATGTCTGTGTATAAATGTATGTATGTTTGCCCAGATATGGTTGGCACTCTGTCCTGGGTGATCCCCATATTGCTCGATGCAGTCCACCTGGTGGACGGTCGTTTCTGCTTCAGAGTACACTGTGCGTTCTCACCGGTGTGTAAATGGAGTGTGTTGATTGTAAAGCATCCTTGGGTATCTAGAAAGGTGATATATAAGTGTAACATTCATTCAGATGGAGTCTCAGAGTCTGGTGTGGATGTTCTGGACAGTCAGTCCTCTCTAGTCAGGGACTGGATGGTTAGCCTCTCTGGAGTTTATCCGCTGGGTTCTTAAAACCTGGTGTGGTTCTTTTATTGAAGAGTGGTTCCTCAAACCTTGAAATCACTGGTGATCCTTGACCTGGACTGGCTGAAGTTGGTCAACGCTGGGTGCGACAGATTTAGCAGTGCTGTAACGTGTTCTTCCTGGACCAAACGTCATTTGTTCTATAATCTCTGATCTAACTTGGTCAACCAAAGCAAGTTTACAAGCCTGCGATTAGTTCTAGTGTGGAAGCTTTGGTTGAGCAGTAAAGATAACAGACGAAGAAAATAAAGTGAAAGGAAGTTGCAAATACTTGAATTAATTGTCCTGTTGGAGGTTCAGTCTCAGAGTTCAGCCTTGTGGAGTCTTATGTTCTTGTGTTGATGCTCAGATTGAGTCACTGGACTGGCTCCTTAGTTTCTTTGTTGGCTGCTTTGTACACTCGACTTCGGTTCTTCCGAGCTGACTCCAGAACTGGACTCCTTCCCTATGTCCAAGCTGAAATTTGACAGTGTCTTTCTTGACTTTGTTCTTCCAGGCTCACTCTGTTGTTCCGGGCTCACTCACTTGACTAACTGTGTGTGGAGCTCTTAAATGGTTACTTGATTCCGATTGAGGAGAGGAACCCATATTCTGATTGGGTTTTTTGAAGGTTTGGGGTGGTGCTTAGTTCTTAGCACACCCTTTTGGTCTGGTGATGAGCTTAAACAAAAGCTTTAATCAATTTGCAGGGGTTCCAAGGCCCCGAGTGGCTCAGCAGGCTAAGACGCTGACACTATGGACAGAGGATCGCGAGTTCGAATCCCGGTCGTACTGTTTGACATCAACAGCCGGGGCCCAAGAGAGCAAAAATTGGCAGTGCTCTCTCTGGGTGGGTAGATGGTGCTCTCACTCTCCCTATCACTCACACATTGCAATGCCTGCTGGCTCAGGCGTCTACTGATTGGTCCATTCAGAGATGGGAATCCTGCACTTTCCTCCGAGTGCGTTGGCTCTCCAGTGACAGTGTATCAGTGGTGGTTTGAAAAGAGGTGGTGGCTGCATCACACGCAACGGAGGAGGCTTGTGCTTGTCTTCACCCTCCTAGAATCAGGGACAGCAAGGTGATGAGGAGAGGCCTAATGGAGGGGATGGGCTAATTGGCTACTACTACATTGGGAAAAGGATAAAAATTGGCAAAAACCTAGAAATAAAAATGAAAACATTTGCAGGAGTTCCAGACATTTCAGCTCCACACCCTGCTGAATGCAGTGATTCAAGGTATGAAGAGGGAGCCCTGTGTTGATTGATTCAATCAAATAGGACCAGTTACTTTGGTGTGTTGTTCTTCATTCATTGCACAAAGTAATTCCAAACATGCACATCCTTATCAAGTTGCACTAACATTGACTGTTAAAAGATTTTCTGTACTGTAAAATCAAGTGCACAGTGCGAACTTTAATTGTATTCTTAATTTTCACTATTATCTGAAATTCTTTTTTAAAAATAGTCATTCTACCCCTGATTACGATCTGCACCATTTTGAATATTCATTTTATAACCTGTTGTCTCTTTCACCACCCACCCAACCACACTTGCAGTAATGAGATTTCACACAAAGACACCCTCTGTGGGTGGTGGTCAAGAAGCCCTAGGTACTGTTGCATACAGATACTAACATCTGCACGTCCGCGTTTCTCTCCAGCATTTGGAGTTATGCCTTTTCTCTGTCTATGATTTTCTTCTCTGATCCTGTCTGTGAATATGTTCAAACTTCCTCTCAGCAGTGTAAGAATGCCAGGTGCTTATTCTAGAGGAGTTCAAACCTTAACAGTAGACGAGTTTAAACTATGATAGTAGACGAGTTTAAACCATGTGCTTAAACCATAGCAGTAGAGGAGTCTAAACCATGACAGTAGATGAGTTTAAACTACAACAGTGGAGGAGTTTAAATCACAACAGACAAGTTTAAACCACAACAGTAGATGAGTTTAAACCACAACAGTAGATGAGTTTAAACCACAAATGTAGAGGAGTTTAAACCAGGACAGTAGACAAGTTTAAACCACAAATGTAGAGGAGTTTAAATCACGAGAGTAGACGAGTTTAAACCAGGACAGTAGACGAGTTTAAACCACAAATGTAGAGGAGTTTAAACCACAACAGTAGATGAGTTTAAACCACAACAGTAGATGAGTTTAAACCACAACAGTAGATGAGTTTAAACCACAACAGTAGAGGAGTTTAAATCATGACAGTAGACAAGTTTAAACCACAAATGTAGAGGAGTTTAAACCAGGACAGTAGACAAGTTTAAACCACAACAGTAGAGGAGTTTAAACCACAACAGTAGAGGAGTTTAAACCACAACAGTAGAGGAGTTTAAACCACAAACGTAGAGGAGTTTAAACCACAAACGTAGAGGAGTTTAAACTACAAATGTAGAGGAGTTTAAACCACAACAGTAGACATGTTTAAACCACAAATGTAGAGGAGTTTAAACCACAAATGTAGAGGAGTTTAAACCACAAATGTAGAGGAGTTTAAACCACAAACGTAGAGGAGTTTAAACCACAAACGTAGAGGAGTTTAAACTACAAACGTAGACGAGTTTAAACCACAAATGTAGAGGAGTTTAAACCACAAATGTAGAGGAGTTTAAACCACAAATGTAGAGGAGTTTAAACCACAAATGTAGAGGAGTTTAAACCACAAACGTAGAGGAGTTTAAACCACAAACGTAGAGGAGTTTAAACCACAAACGTAGAGGAGTTTAAGCCACAAACGTAGAGGAGTTTAAACCACAAACGTAGAGGAGTTTAAGCCACAAATGTAGAGGAGTTTAAACCACAAATGTAGAGGAGTTTAAACCACTAGAGTAGAGGAGTTTAAACCAGGCCAGTAAAGGAGTTTAAATCGCAACACTAGAGGAGTTTAAACCACGACAGTAGACGAGTTTAAACCACGACAGTAGACGAGTTTAAACCATGAGAGTAGACAAATTCTGTGAACATTATGACAAAATAAAGTTGACAAAACTGAATAGTGATATAAAGTGTTATTACCATCAGCCACTCAAACATTCAATATTTTTCAACTTTAAACTAATCTTTTTGATCTTTGATCTTGAAATTGGGGGAATTTTTCCATCATTTCAAGCTAGTAACATTCTTAAAGTCCAGAAGTTTCTGTGTTAGTAGCTTGTCATCTCTATACAAAGCTTTGGCACATAGTTTCAGGGACTTGGTAAATATATATTGGCAAGGTGATGCTTTCCACATGCAAGGATTTAACACATCTTGTCTGTGATCATTTTGGCAAAAAAAAAGGAAATTTATGAAGTTGGAAGTTAAATGCCAGCCTTGCTATTTGAATTAATTAAGCCCTTTAAATGATTGGTGAAACATGTTCAAGATTAGACCACTGGCCAATATCCTAGAATATCATTAAGTTCATTAAAATAAGAACAATCCTTGTTGTCCTTAGTCTTCCTGTACGCGAGCTTCATTTTCTCTTATATTCTATTGGCACTGTAACCTAGTTTTTTGGAAGCTGTTGATTGAAGAGTCTTTCTTTGAATATCCATCTGTTTTTGTAGGTTGTTTGTAGTTGATTCTGTGCAGCAGTATCTGTTTGAATGGCTAGCAAATAATACAAGCATCTACCCAAACACACTTCAGCTGCCATACACATTTACTTTCTCGTGTGCATATAAAATAGCCAGAGGAACTATTTTTGAGATTAGATAGTTCACTTGCATTACAAGAAAAAAGAAAGTCAAAGATAAGTCTGTTAAAAAAAAATTACTGAAACTGAAAAAAATAAAAGATTAATAATAATAGAGACTCCTAACAACCGTGCCAGACATGCCAGACCATCAAAACTGTAACAGTCATATAAACAGTGCTTAAAACTGACTGAAAAAGAACATTTCTCAAATGACATATTCCATGATCTGGCATCGAAAGTACACCCTTGACTGAATTAAATATTTTTATATTTTAAATATATTTACAAACATTTTCAGTTATTTTTCTTCTATTTCTTTTTTTAAATGTGACCAGGCTCTAGACAATGTGGTGTGGAATAGTACCATTACTAGTTAACACATAACAACATTAGGGATGTAGGCTCCCTGGACAAAGAACGAGTCACTTTGCATGTTTAAGGTGGTAGTAACTTCAGGCTACTGAAGGTGGTGCTGCATGAGGATCATCAGGCTATAAGTACTTGCGGGGTGTGTGATGGGATTCATAAATTGAGAAGAGGTGGTAGGTAGTGCAGTGAATGTCTTGTTCGATCAACGCAGATGTTAATGATTGGCTGAAAGGAGTGATTGCATTTGTGCATACCAAAGGCCAGAGTGTGAAGGAAGTAGCTGAATTTGCAGGTGTATTGCAGCATATAATCATACAGGTCTACCAACTCTGGCTAAAATCCAAGTCTACAGGACATTCTCCTGGGAAATGGTCGACAGCACACAAGGCCGAAGACCTCTTGTTCTCTGCTCCATATATTCATGGTATGCAGTTCTCTGTGTGGAGTTCTTTCAGAAATTGGCTGTGAAGGACCTGCATTGACTTCTAGAAGCAATTCTGACCTGGAAACGAAACAGTTTTCATTCACAAGCTGTGAAACCCTCCGGTGGTCCCTGTCCATCAGTTTCATCTTTTGGCCACACTTTTGAAGAGAATTTCCTGTAGACTGAGGTTTGCGCCCTCTGGTAGACCCATATGACTGGAACCTTCCATACACCTGCAAATTCAGCTACTTCCTTCACACTCTGGCCTTTGACATGCACAAATACAATCACTCATTTAAGCCAATCATTAACATCTGCTTTGCTATCCATTTTCCACACGCTGAACAACATTCACTGCACTCTCAATCTATGAATACTGTCACACATCCTGCATGTATTTATAGCCCAGTTGTCCTCGTGCAATGCAAGTTACTACCACCTTAAACACGCAAGATGACAAATGTTTTGTCCAGTCAGCTTATTTTAGACCCAGTTGTTTCTTTTTTAAAGGTTGCTTTTTGCGTCGTCACAGTTTTTTAAACCTCTTCTTCATCAAAACACCCACTGTTTGTACAATCTACTTATTGTGCTTTTATTTACTATAAATAAAAGTCACATACATACGGTTTGTAAACGTAGCATGCAATGCTATGTGCATGAGTTCTGTTGTGTTGAAATGTATCATTCATCTCTTTGGCAGCATGAGACTCTCCTTGTTGCATCATAAGATTGCATGGCATGTCACCATTTCTTTTTCTTTGTGTAACTTATTGTTAAAACTGCACAATATGATTAAGCATAGAAACAATTATTTATAAACATACATTTACAAATGAGAATATTATGAAAAAGTTCATTTTTGTTCATAATTCAATACTGTCATATAGTTTATATTCACTGCACATAAAGTGACACATTTCAAGCCTTTTTAAAAACATTGATCAGTATGACTTATATTCTTATGTAATCAGAAATCCAGAATCTCAAATGATTAGAATATTTAATTTGGAGTTTCAGTAAATTACTATTGAAACATTGTAAATAATCTCTATCTCTCAGGCTGCAACCGCAACATTCCTAATATCAAAGTCACTCCTGAACTAGAGACATTATCAGAAGTGTCTTATCTGGGAGTAACACAGCCAGACTGCTGGTCCAAAGTCCTCTTAAGATCAAAATAAGTTTTGTATTTCATTTGGAAATCAAAGTTGTAGAGCAGGCACGTCTCTACCCCTGCATGGTATTTTAGAAATAAAGTAAAAGTTGGCCCGCTATTAAGCAGGTTGTAAAAAAACTAGATTGCTAGTTTGAACACTGAGTGTCGTTGACACGTAAAACCAATCAAAAATGCTCCACATCTCGTTTTCCCCCCTAACACAAAGCGTTAAGGGTGTTACATCTACATTACTGTTCCTGAGCTTTTGAGTAGACATTGCGACTCCAAAGAAACAAAGAATAGAGAGGGAATACAGAAGATTTCAGGCAGGTTGGGAAAATGTATATGTTTTCTCTTGAGTTCAGAGAGAAGTGTGTGTTTAATTTGTCAGGAAACAGTTGCTGTAATTAAGTATAATGCTAAGAGACATTATGAAATGAAACATCACTCTTTCAGGTCAGGCACTGAACAAGAACAAAAGGTGAAACAACTAGCAGCAGCTTCTCAGCTCAACAAAACCAGTTTTTTGTGATAACTAAATGCAAGAAAATGCTACAAGGGCTACTAGGTAGCTCAACTCATAGCCTAGCATGGGAACTTTAGGGTTGCCAGGTTTGCAGTTTTTGTGCAAAATTGGGCCTTTTTTTAAAAAATGCAGCTGTGATTTTAAAAATTTACTTTAAAAATGTAACATGACCACCAAAAGATATTCTTATAGTACTATTAGAGGGCTGCAGTCTGTGGCCGGGGACTGCACGTATTTATCTTCTTCTGGCCCCAAATAAGAAAAGTTTGTCCTAGAGTCTGGAGAAGTACATAATCCAAGGTCCAGTGTGAAGTTTCTGCAGTCTGTGATTGTTTGGGCTGTCATGTCATCTGTTGGTGTTGGTCTACTGTGTTTTAGCAAGTCCAAAGTCAACACAATGTCGACCAGGAGATTTTAGAGCACTTCATGCTTCCATCTGCTAACAGGCTTTACGGAGATGCTGATTTCTTTTGTCCAGGATCACCTGCCCACAGTGTGAAAACTACTACCAAATGATGAATGAACATATTACTGTGCTTGATTGACCAGCAAACTCACGATCTATAAGCTAAATTGATCAACATTACAGCAAAAATGGCTTAAAATATGTCACTTTATATGAAGTCAGTATAAAATGTATAACATTTTTGTTTTTTACATTAAATTATGAACAAAAATGAGGGGAAAAAAACTTTTTCATGTTATTAATTTTTGTAACATTAGGCCAAGGAAGTTAGTCTGGAGGAAAATGGCATAATGCCCACATTCTGCTTGGTTATGCTTGAGATACAAGAATTTTATTCAATGTGCATCATAAACTTGCACATTATCATTCTGAGCTCCTTCATTCTTTGGAAGTCATTACAGAGTTTGACGTGGAGGTAGCCAGCTGAATCCCAGTGTCTGTTTAAGATGCACAGAGTGAAAATCTTGTAGAAAGGGGCAATAGAGTGCATTTATTCTGTCTCATCTAAATTGTTTTCTGTCCACATAAAAGGAACTTTGGTTGGCATGAAAATGTGATTTTACATGTCATTGAAAGCCCTGTGATTTTTGCCTCTTCCTGAAACAAGCTGTTTTACCATGTTGGTCAGATCATTAATAATGATATGTAAAAAACTTTGCTCTGATTGACTTTTTGAAAAATTGTGGGTGTCAGAAAACGAGTGGGAAATGAAACTGAGCTGAGGAGAGATAAGAGTGAGATAACTTATGGTGATTTGAATGGTATGCAAGAGAAGTGTGAGAAAGAGATGAGTGCAGACAATGTCATGAATCGAATAGTTGTGGAGGCTTAGTTTGCCTGCCCACACATGGGAAATATGATTGGTTATGGCAACTGAGTTGACTGGTTGACAGCCTACTAATATAAAAAGTCTTTGTATTTGTTTTTTTGGTTGTATTTGTATCCAGCTCCCACAGGAAGTTGTTCTTTTTCTAGTATTTTAACACTGATATTGCACAAGAAAACAGGTGAGAAATGAACAGTTCTCATGAAATTAAAGATCTAAGAAAAAGCATAGTGAGAAGCGGTAGCTGCATGGTATGGAAGAGAAGTGTCTGAGAGAGAGTGATGACAAAAGATGTAATGAATTGAATATATAGTGTTGAGGACGTTTGCCTAATCTCAGATGGGAATTGAAGCTATTGGTGAATGAGAGGCTGGTGTATGCAAAAGGGGTGGAGTCAAGACTTGCAAAACAGTCTAGCATTTTGGTGTTTTGTTGCAGGGAGATGCAGTGTTCTAGGGCACATTCAAGTATAACTAAAGAGAGTTCTAACCATCTGTCATTAATAACATTTGTAGCTCCATACAGTATGTTAAATACTATAATTGCTTATGGCATTATACATCAGTCATTCAGTGAACTTAATCTACTGTATATTGTGTTGTAAGTAAACCCATATATAATGTTTTTATTATTCCTTTTCTTTTATTTGCTTTGCATACCCCAACATGTTTTCCACACAGTCGTAAATCAAGCCTAAAAGATAAAGCATTCCCCAGCCCCTCTAAGAGTGCTGGGGGGAAGGAGACTAAATCACCTGGAGCAGAAGAAACAACTGGAGAGAGTCCCAGCAAAGTGCCAAAAAGCTGGAGCTTCACCGATCGAAACAGATCCAAACAGTCCTTCAAGGTCAAAGAGGGAACTCGCAATACCCCTGAAGGTCAGAAAGTATTACTGCAGACATGCACACATACAGTACATGTGATTCTAAGCCTTAGCCAAACCAAATGTTTTTTATATATATATATATTTTTTTTTTTTTTTTTTTTTTTTTTTTTTTTTTTTTTTTTTTTTTTTTTTTTTTTTTTTTTTTTTGTTTTTTGTTTTTTGTTTTTTTGTTTTTTGTTTTTTCCTATTATCTCGGGTGTAATCAACCAGCCCAGGCAATTCTTTAATATAGAGCCTGAGCTGTGAAGCTAACATTGCTAACAACCACTAGAACACTAGTACTCAGTACATTTCTCAGTTAGCACACTTACATTTTTAGAGATGTCTATGAGATGTAGTCCATTACATCTGGAATACGAATTAATAGTATTTAAAAGTAATAACAGCAAGACGTTCTGCAGTTCATATCCTACTTTTCTGCATCTCAAAGATGTCTGACAGACCAAAATAAGCTCAATCTAATTGAACCGATGGGTTTTAGGGCCTTTCTCAGATGTCTTAGAAACCAATGCGTGTTATCAGGGTTGTTTCTTAGTTTTGGGCAAAATACATGACCAACTCGTTCAAACTACATCTAGATCTTAGACCATTTTCACACTTACAGATCCACAAATAGTAGCGTTAAGCAATTTCTAGTGGCATTGTAAACAATGGCTGAGGCTACTGTTTACAATTGCTTATATGGCAAAATTAACATAATAGTATAATAGCTTAATGTAATAGTTTTTTATTGCCAAGTGACAAATGGTGATGTGGAGAAGTGGGTTCAAGCACTGCACCTTTACAAAAATATAGCTACTATGCTACTACCATGATTGTGTGATGGTATTTACATGGAAAAACTATCTTTTGTTTTGTTTTGTTTTGAACAGAACCACAGTACAATGGTAATACTACAGTATCTAGTTTTACTATAGAAAATTAGTACTGGTAGTATCACTATGGTCAAATTTTGCAGTACATTTCAATAAGTTTTTGTAAAGGAAGGCAATGCTAATGAGAGCTCGCATTAGCTTTTACATGATGAGCATCATATATTGTATATATCTGTACTGAATGAGCCACTATATCTCTCAGCTGTGTACAGCAATTCATTATTTTGTAATGTCCATATCCCAAACCTTTTATTTTTGTGGTGCACAGTGATAGTTTATTTCTTTTAGGTAAGCTTAACCAATGATCTATATTACTGGATAGGACACTGCCTATTCGCTAGCATTGAGGCTGGTGCGACGTCATGGAGCCGCCATGTTGTGTGGAAGTGAAGCTTGTAAACAATGGCAC
>BRDA01049121.1:0-17551 GCA_036984385.1 Crenuchus spilurus | reverse complement strand
GTGTTCTATTCTGAATAAAATATTAGATGTTGGCACCTCCACATCATTACATTCAGTTTTTATTCACAATTTGTTTAGTGTCCCAACTTTTTTGAATCTGGTTTGTGTGTGTGTATGTATGTATGTATATGTATATATGTGTGTGTGTATGTGTATATATGAAGGCTTTTATGTTATGTGTGTGGGTTTTTTTGTGCTAAAAGTACAGACATGTCTTTTTCACCACAATATTTGTTACTTATTCTTTCATGAAACTTCTGTACAGAGCATTTTACAAGCTGAGCACCATTTCTGCACAAAAGTGAACACTCATGACTCCCACAAGAACAGACACGTACATAGACCTGTACAGCCTTCTGGTCTCTGGACCTGCTGTAATCTGTGAGTGTGGTTTCTGTCTCAAATCAATACAAGTCTTTGGTATCAGTGGGTAGCTCATTAGCTTGGAATGCCAAGACTTGAAAGCCAGAGTTATGTAAGCTTCTGTTCTGAGGAATTCCACACTTTTCTGGCAGAGCCAAAAAAAAAAAAACGGGTAGAAGATATATTAGTTTCCAGTGTAGCACCATTAAAGCACCGCTGTTGGCCTGGGTGGTTTAGCATTTAGCATTTAAAAAAAAAAATACAGTTGCAAACTACAGAAGCCCTTAGAGGATGGTTGTCTGTTTACTTCATGGTTTTGTCTGTTTACTTCAGTCAGTTTTATTTTTAATCAGGAGTATTTCTCATTCTCTTAAACATTTTCTCAAGATAAAAATAACAGTAGTTCTCCAGAGATAATGAGTTACCGTATTTTCCAGACTATAAGTCGCTCCTAAGTCGCACCAGCCATAAAATGCATAATAAAGAAGAAAAAAACATATATAAGTTGCACTGGAGTATAAGTCGCATTTTTGGAGGAAATTTATTTCATAAAGTCTAACACCAAGCACAGACATGTCATTTTGAAAAGTAATTTAAAATAAAAATAGAATAGAGGCAACAGGCTGAATAATTGAACAGTATGCTTACGTTACTGACACAACTGAGAACGTGCCAGGTATGTTAACATAGCATATTAAGATTTATTCAGAAAACCATAGCATATATAATATGCTAAAAAGTTTACTAAACCATCCGTGTAACTCCAAATAACTAAAATCCAATTAAATCTTCATCCTTGGTGTCACTTAAACAACTCCGCTAACTCCGGAGGTAGAAGATGCGGCGCTTCTTCTTCTACGTCGCTTACATCAGACTCATCCTCAGTTGCAACATGGGCCTAGTGCGCCCTCTTGCGGTTTAGTGTGAAAATAACATGTAAAATGATATACCGGTAATAATGTATTACGGTAATAATTTCACACACAAGTCGCTCCAGAGTATAAGTCGTACCCCCGGCCAAAAAAACCTCCGACTTATAGTCCGGAAAATACGGTAATGTTCTTTTATTAATATTAAATTGTTGCATGTCAACTGGTTTTTTGTTTTTTGTTTTTTTTTAAGATATCAAATGAAATGTTTACTTATTTTCGCGGCTTTTCCCTGAAGATACCAATGCATAAAAAAACGATCTAAATGAATAAATAAATACATTCTCTCAGTGAATTTTGTTTCATTTTGAAATATAATGTATTATTTTCAGTGTCTTTCTGTGAATATGGACTGAGTTTCTGATATATTTCCCTCATTTTGCCCTGGAGACGGAAACTGGCGCTGTGTCTTGTGACGAGTATTTTCGTGGCTTTGCCCTGAAGATACCAATGCATAAAAAACAATCTAAATGAATAAATAAATACATTCTCTCTGTGAATTTAGTTTCATTTTGAAATATAATATAGTATTTTCAGTGTCTTTCTGTGGATCTGGACTGATTTTCTGAGATATTTCCCTCACTTTGCCCTGAAAAACGGCAATGCATAAATAAATCTCCAAAACCATCTAAAATGAATAAATAAATACATTCTCTGTGTTCTTCGTTTGATTGTAAAATATAATATAGTATTCTTTGTGTCTTTCTGTGAAACTGGTTCCCCTCACTTTGCTCTGGAGAGTTTGTCATGTAATTAGCATATCAATAGGACGCTAATCGTCCTCCAGCAGGGTGGCGGGCCAAGCGGGGGATTTTCCCCTGATGAAAATTTTCGTAGGATCCGCGCTTCTAGTGTTAAAGAAAATGAATTATTTTCTTGACATCTCACTGATACCATGTTATCTAAAAAACAAAACAAAAAAATGTTAAACTGATGCCACACCCCAGCCTGGTATAATCCCTGGTTACCACATTTAAGCAGTTTTATGTATGTGTACCAAAGAAGACATGAGGAATAAACATACCTGTTAAGTTTTATTTTTTTATTATTATTATTTGTTAGTGACATTGTTGTAGTAGTAGTAGTAACTCTATTAAAAGTTATCATAAGGCAGGATGCCGACCTGCTCGCTATTTTACTGAGCACATATTTTTTATGTTTATTAGTTATGAATGCTTGGCTGTTTGCATCAGTGTTTTGGTACACTGTAGTTCTGACTCAAATATGTGAAGCAAATCATTTAACATGAATTGATCTAATGTAGTGTTATTCACATATTTGACTCATAGTTTTGACTCAAATATGTGAAGCAAATCATTTAACATGAATTGATCTAACGTAGTGTTATTCACATATTTGACTTATATTCTCTCTTTCTCTCTCTCTCTCTCTCTATATATATATATATATATATATATTATATATATATTTGCAGTTTGCATTTGTAATTTAATTAATTGGGGCAATTGTGGCCTGGTGGTTAGGGATCTCGTCTTGTGGCTGGAGGGTCACAAGTTCAATCCCTGGGCAGGTCATGACTGAAGTGCCCTTGAGCAAGGCACATAAACCCCAATTGCTGCTGCTATTATTAGGGGTCCGACCACGAAGTGCAAGGAATCCTATTGTAATTGTTCCGATTTTTATTCTTCTTCTTTTTCTGCCTTAGAAACGATCGTGCAGACCAAACCGTAAGGCCTAGAGACATGCCACTTGGTCAACTGGTATTACTCCCTCCCGCTACTCAGGCACTCGCATTCAGCCCATTCAGCCTAAAGGTGGCGCTATAGTGCAAGGCAACGCGTTTGGCCCTCTCACTCCTACTGCATAAGACATACATTGAAAATTCTTGAAGAATTTCATTCCTTGGGTCAAAGAAAACTTATTTGCATTTGGACCATTAAGCTCCGCCCACTTAGATTTTTTGCTAATTTGCATAATATGCAAAACCAACTTTTGCCAACTAGTTCTAGGATTTTTGTCCCATCCTCATGTATGTGGTATCAAAACGTTCAGAAGATCGTGCTTGTCAATAATTATCAAGGAAACCCTGAAATTTCTAAACAATATGGCCACCATACGCTAATTAGCTTCGATTAGAGGTGTGTTTTACTCAATCAGCTGTTTCTCGGGAATGCTTACGAATATTTTGATGAAACTTATGATCCTTTTTCAGGATTTTGTGGATGATGCTAGGTGCTGGCACATTTTGGCCAAAGGGGGCGCTATAAATGTTGGATGTCTTTTTCTCAGCTTCTGTAAGTCATAATGAGCTGAAACTTGGTATGCTGCATCTGCATCCCAGCCTTTAAGTGAAATTTTAAGGGCAAATTGAAAATTCAAAAATTGTGGCCGCCATTAGCCAATTAGCAGTAATCAGGCATTTGATAGGCTTAACAATCATCAATCTGGATGACATTTGAATTCTGAGTCCACGTAGGGATTCCCTAATTGCATACTAAATTTGGAGCCATTTGGCCTCTAGGTGGCGCTATTCATAAAATTCAGTTATATCTTCACCTGTGATTTAAATTCTGAACAAAACTGTGATAATTATTGTTCACTGCTCTGATACAAACAAACTTTTTTTGAAATTTTTTTTTCTTTATACCGAAATTTGAAAATTTCACTTTTCGAACTAGTCTCTGGATTTTTACCCAAACTGGACATTCATGGGCTTTTTTATAATCTCCTGAGATAGTAGGTAAATAATTATCAAAAAAAATCTTGAAATTTCATTTCAATATGGCTGCCATATGCAAATTAGTTTGATCTATTCAGTGCATTTTACTCAATCAGCAATTTCTCAAGAATGCTTATGAATGTTTTGATGATACTTCAAGCACTTAGTTAGGACTTGATGCTAGGGCGGATGTACAGAATTGGTGCAGATTGACCATTGGGGGGGTGCTATAGATGCTGCATATGTTTCTCAGCATCCATAGGTCTTATCAAGCTGAAACTTGGCATGCTGCATCTAGATAGCTTTCTGTAAGTGAATTTTTAAGGGCAATTTGGAAATTCAAAAATTGTGACCGCCATTAGCTAATTAGCTGTGATGAGGCATTTGATAGGCTTAACAATCATCAATCCAGATGAAATGTGAAATCTGAATCCAGATAGGGATTCCCTAATTGCCTACAAATTTGGAGCAGTTTGGCCTCTAGGTGGCGCTATTCGTAAAATTCAGTTATACCTTCATCTGGGTTTTAAATTCTGAAAAGAACTGTGATTATTGTTCACTACACTGATGCAAACAAATTGGGAAAAAGAAAATTTTTCAAAAATTAAAAAAAATTTTTGTTTTTGCCAAAGTTTGAAAATTTCACTTTTCTAACTAGTCTCTGGATTTCTGCCCAAACTGGACATTCATGGCCTTTTTATGATCTATTGTGGGTGAAGGTAAATAATTGTCAAAAAAAATCTTGAAATTTCATTTTAATATGGCTGCCATATGCAAGTTAGTTTGACCGATTCAGTGCATTTCACTCAATCAGCGATTTCTCAAGAATGCTTATGAATATTTTGCTGAAACTTCAAACACTTTATGACTTGATGCTGCAGAGGATTTGCCGAGTTGGTGCAGATTGACCTATGGGGGGGCACTATAAATGCTGAATATCCATTTCTCATTATCTGTAAGTCGTATTGAGCTGAAACTTGGCATGCTGCATCTAGATAGTATTCTATAAATGAATTTTATGGGCAAATTGATAATTCAAAAATTGTGGCCGCCATTAGCCAATTAGCTGTGATGAGGCATTAGATAAACTTAACAATCATCAATCCGGATGAAACTTGAAATCTGAGTCCAGATAGGGATTCCCTAATTGCCTACAAAATTGGAGCAGTTTGGCCTCTGGGTGGCGCCATTCATAAAAATCAGGTTTATCTTTGTATACTTTTAAAAATCTGATGAAATATATATTTTTTATTCAGTGCATTGGTATAAACAAATTTGTAATTGCATGTCTATATAAAAAAAATTTTTTATTAGTTTTATTGCTGATTTTTGAAAAATTTTGTAACTAGTCCCTGGATTTTTGCCAAATCTTGTCAACCATGACCAATTTTTCAATTTCCTGAGTCTAAAAGTAAATAATTATCAAAAAATGTCTTCTGACTCTGTGAACACTGCTGACTTAGGCCTGATTCTTGTGTATTAAGTGAGTTTAGCATATTGAGAGGGCCTCCTTATTACTCACTGATATTTTCTGAAAAATGTTGTAACAGCATAATAGTTTCTACCTGAGGTCAAATTTTTACATTTTAAGCCTCATATTGCAAGTGATTACATATTGCGCCATGAAAAGTTCTGAAATATGTGAAAATGTCTTCCTTCAATTTGAATATTGTGTGTTCTGCCAAATTCAGCAAAATCATGGTAGCGTAGTGGTTAGCACGTTCAAGTCCACATATGAGCAAGTATTTTATTTTTGATGACTGCAATGATCTGAAATATGTTCTACCTGCAAGACAGTTTTTACCTTAGGCCAGGTTCTTATAATTTAAGTGAATTTAAACATCATATTGCGAGTGATTCCTTATTGTGCACCATGAAAACTTCTGAAAACTTTTTTTTTACTGTTGGAAAATCTCTTCTTTCAGTTTGAGTATTGTGTGTTCTGCAGTATTCATAAGAAGCATGTTGGTGTAGCGGTAAGCATGATTAACTCTCAGTGACAAGGTCGTGAGTTCAAGTCCACATCTGACCAAAGTTTTGATTTTATTTTATATTATTATTATATATATTATTATTTATATTATTATTAGTAGTAGTAACATTACACTTTTTTAGTGCCTTTCTTGATACCCATGGATGCTTTACAAATGATACATTCCATTTAGACACACTCAACCACACACATGGGCGAGAAGCGGCAGCCAGTTGCACACAGCGTACTCTCAACAGGAAACAACCGTCCACCTGCAGGACTGCATCGAGCACTATGGGGATCATCCAGGACATAGTGCCAACCATATCTGGGCATACATACACTCATACACAGACATACACATTCATACACACACCAGGGTAATTTTTTGGACTGTGGGAGGAAACCGGAGCCTGCGGAAGAGACCCACACAGACACAGGGAGAACATGGAAACTGCTTAGATGGGTACTTGAACCCAAGACCTCAATGCTGAAAGAGCTCAATGCTAAACACAAAGCCACCGCTTCGCCCTGAAATTATTATTGCAATTTTTTTTTTTATTCCCATGTCGTATTTTATTCCCAACCTTATTATTGTTGCAATTCTTATAGTTAGCCATTACACAAACTAAATCTAGCAGTGACAGTAATGAAGGAAAAAAAAATTATGTAATGTTCTATAAAAAACTAAAATAAATTTTTTACTACAATAGGAACAAATGAACTACAAAATATTTTATATTTCTTGCATGTGGAATTTGTTTTATCCTTGTCAGAACTTTTATAATAAATATTAAATGTATAACTAAACCTGAAGCAAAAATGAAAACATCCTCTAACTATACATGAAAATAAAACTCTTAACTATTTGTGTATGCTTAAACATGAACGAAAAAATCAACTTAATAAAATAAAGACATAAATCAATAACATTTAATGAACAATTAAAAACTAACACTCATCAATGAGGTACACCTACTACTTTCACATTGAATTTACTAATCTGTAGTTCTTTTTTTTTTTGTTACTGTACATAAACACTCATGCTAACCTGATTTGAACTTTTGCCACTCAGTGTCGTTTTTATGGCTGCAGCCCAGACTTTAATCCTGGAGCTGAAGGTGGTAAAATATTAAATCAAACATGGTCATAAAAAGTGACTCTGCTCTGACCTGCTGGGTCATCAGAATTTAATGCCCTAAAAGAATGCAGTGATTTTAACTAGCATATTTAATTTCTATTATAGTAAAACATTCTATTATAAAAAATAGGGATGCACCGATACCAGCATCGGGTATCTGTCCGACACCATGTGCGTGTACTTGTACTCGTATTCATAAAAGTGCTCCGATACTACAGGATCCGATACCAGCGTGATGGGAGCTTCGTTTCCTTCTAACAGACAGTATTAGTTTGCGCCACAAAATAAATAAATAAAATAAAATAAAATAAAAAAAAAAAGACGAAGACTACGTACGGTAGCCGAGCTGAACAAGCCACTTAACAGCAGCGTGACTTTAACCAGCCCGGTAGTAGAGAAGGAGCAGCTATGTCAGCGGTGTGGAGGTATTTCCAGGTGAATGAAGAATGACAAAAGCAGTGTTAATTTCATTAACGATAATTATGACGAAAAATATTCGTTGAGGACCATTTTTTCACGATGAAAACGAGACGAGAACTAAATAAAAACTAATATTTTAAAACGAAAACTATGACTAAAAGTATTAGACTTTTCGTCGACCAATAAAAACGAAACGAAAATGTCACAGAATGACTAAAATAATGTTTTTGTCCAGTAATCCGCTTTTTAAAATAAACCTGCTGCACGTCTGACTTTCTCAAAGCACTTTAAGCTCCACAGTCACAGTCAGACTGGTGAAGTTTAACAACACAACGTGCTGACATCACAGCCGCAGCTTCGACGGAAAAGAAGAAGCGATTTATGGAGTAATTTCACTTTCGCTGCCACACAAAACAAAACAGAGCAAAGTTTGTGGATGTAAAATAACTGAGAAAAACACTACTATCCTCAAGAGGTCCTCAGTTCTCACCACCACGAGCTTTACAAAAAGGTAAGCTAACGTAATGTAACTAGCTAGTTCGCTAACGGTGATGACTATGTATATCTGATATGTTTCATTTTTGAATTTTTCAGTGTTTAAAGGGGAAATGTGTAATCCATTATCATTATTTTAGTTGTTTAGGTTAAATAGATCACAAACACATCTAACTGGAGCCATAGGACACATACAGCCTCCGTTTCATTTTAATTGTAAGTGTTGATATTTATTAGTACTCTTATTGGTACTTGGTATCGGCAAGTCCTTAAATGTAAGTACTTGTACTTGTACTCGGTTTTAAAAAATGTGGTATCGGTGCATCCCTAATAAAAAATATACACCATTGATGCTTGGTGGCTTACTGGACTATATTCTTGTAAATCAGTTTACCCATCACCAGCACCTGACAGTATGATTCAAGTCCAGTTATCTTGTGAGATGAAAATACATTTGTGGTGATGTTGTGGACTTGACACTAGTTTTACATAACCGTGTTCTCTAAAATTAGGTGAGCATGTAGTAGAAGTGGTTAGTAGATAGCAGATGACAACCCCTCTGCTGACCAAAAGAAGCACAATGAGAGACTTTTACCCATCTGTTCTACTTTCAGGTTTTCCTTACAACTTTCCAGTGTGTTTTTACATTTACCCTTAAGAACTGGAAAAATTCTGTAGAAGTTTGCAAAAAAATTTAGACGTCGGGTCACTAATAGTTTAGTAAAATTAACCTTGTGTGTGAGATTGTAAATTAAACCTCTTCTTGTGACACCATAATATGTCATTTATAAAAATGTGCTGAAGTATGCTAAGATAGCTAGAAACTTTAGCAGAAGCTGTATTTATGCTGCTTTGTGGTCCTTCTCAGAAATATAGGTACAAAGTTTAGGGTTTGTTATTATGGTATCTCATGCATACGGGTTCTTTTTGGTTGGAAAAATTGAACTTCAATAGAACTGTTTGTTGTTCAGTGTGAGTTGAGTGTATCCTCACGAAGCTCTTTTGTGAGACTTGGTGGTCTTTTGACCACAGAGACACCGTATAAGAAGGTAAGACCACAGCGCTTGCAGTAGACAGTCACAGCAGTCAGACGACCTGCTATTTGCACTTCTAGGTGTTAGTAGGTCAGAGAGGTGTCACTCTTCTGGTCTCTACAACTTACCCCACCCCAAGACCAAGACAAGACTGAGTCCAATTAAGGTCAAGTACATGATGAGCCTAAGACTGCTTTGTTGTCTTAAGACCAAAACCAGACTTGAGATTAAGATTCACCAATTTGCCAATGTGATTTTTCACACAACGGCATTTGACCTCCGCATTTAACCCATTCGTGCAGTGAAACACACACACACACTAGTGAACACACTAGGCTGTGAGAATTTGTGCCAGGAGTGGTGGACAGCCCTTATCCACCGGCGCCCGGGGAGCAGTTAGGGGGTTAGGTGCCTTGCTCAAGGGCACTTCAGTGATGTCCTGTCTGGGGATCGAACTGGCGACCTTCCGATCCTTAACCGGATCCATGGCTGGATTACAACCCTAGTTAACAATATATCATACAATATGAAAAAAGTCTTTTTTATAAAGATTATTTAACAACTCAGCACAGTCTTAGACAAGTGTGATGATTTAGACATGCAGTTGGCTTCATGCTAATTAGTGTGTTAATTTCTATTACTTGTTAACCTTTTGCTTCCAGTTCAAAGAAACTACATTATTACATTTAATTTCTACTTTGAAAGAAACTTATTGTGTTGAGTTTCTGCTGTTTAGCATGTGTTGAACTTTGGGCTCTTTAGACAGTGCCTCTACTCAAATCCCTCGTATCTTGATGAGGCTGATCAAATCCCCCACTGTCTATTCCCAATGACACCTTCACACCTTGGTGTAGTCAGACCCCCTACCCACTGCTCATCAAACCCCTCTTACCTTTCACACTTCTCTGTCTACCTTTTGACCCCCTCCCTCCTTCTAACTGTATTTAGAACCCCAGAAGGATGCGTGTCCTTCAAACTGGACTCAGACCAGACTGGCTTTAGACTGTGCTGGTGAAGCACTCAAACTGTCATCATCGGTCATCTTCAATAAAACACTGAAAATTTGAAGACCCAGTCTCCTTACTTTCTCCTGACTCAACTGCCAGATTTCTAACATAGTGTAAAACTAAAAAAGCAAATTTCATAAAATTTTTAGCATTTTCTTATCCTGATGACTTATTGTCATGTAATTAATTCATTAACTATTTGTCTATTTATAATTTCATTCAGTTAACAATATACAGTGTTAAAACAGAAAAAAATCATTGCTATTTTACTTTCTAACTTTTCAATTTTGTAGCTAGTTAGGTTGTCGTCACAATCAGTTAGTGACATCGCTCATATGTGTTCATGCAAACATACAGAAATAAAAACATTAGTGTTGACTAGTAACAAATAAGCAAATATTCTACTGACCATGTTATAGCACCAGTTCAGACATTTGTTGTCGCATAAATAAAGACATGAAGTTGACCACTTTATGACTCCCTGGCTGCCAGTGGCCATAATGTAGCATAATTTAATATTACATTACTTATATTAAAATAGTTTAAATTATTGATATGAATTTGGTGTCAACCAGCATCAGTTATTAATTGTCATACAAGACCTGACATTGATGCATCTCTGTGGAAAATAATATGCTGAAATATAATATAAAATATGCAAATTTTTCCAGAATTAAACCCTGATTTTTGCTTGACTTTTGATGCACATTTCAAAGTGGGCTCATATGATTTGTTTGGGAGATGATGGAAGCAAGACGAGACGAGTGTATGCACTCTCTGGACTGATGAGCTGTGTGAAGAGGGTGTGTGTGTGTGTGTGTGTGTGTGTGTAGCGTAGCAGCTTCAAAGACATTGAGAGTACTGTAAAGTGTTTTGAGATTTGGAGACAGATTGAATCAGAATGTGAATCCAAACAGAAAAGTCATCATCTGTTATGGGGAACGCCATTGAGTTTGCCCTTTGATACTGGAACTAGAAATGGTCTGCACCTCGGCTATAATGTGTTTGGTGTTCAGCTTTTGCTTCTTTAGTTTTAATGGGAATTGTGAAGCTAATAGTGGTAATAAACATTAGAACTCAATAGTCACCTAAATAGCCCAGTTGTTGTAGTCTGGCACTTTTGACCAAAGTTGACAGCAAAGCTCAATTTGGCAGTTTTTTATGCTGTGATGTCTAAAATAGGGTTAATAACAGTCTCACAGACTAATGGATGTGGTTTAAGACACAGTATGACTTACTGTGGCTATAAAAATTAATAAAACCTACAGGCAGACATGTCGGACACCACCAGGGCTGGACTGTGCTTGCATCGGCATCCTCCATGTTTATGATGTTACTGTCAGTAGAACTGATTCTGCATCAGCACATCCTATTTCTACACATGTGTTTTCCTAAACCACATTGTGCAGTCTGAGATCTCGACGAGGTCCGAGTTGATTGAGAGAAGTTTCGGTTATGTATTTTATTGACTGTGGCTAGCAAAGAATAAGAAATACAGAGCTTGGCCTATTGAGACAAAATAAAAAAAATCACTAATTGTCATTGCAAAATGGCTGATCCATGCTCATCCATGAACTTTTTACACCTTCTCAGTAACAGTAACAAGTTATTTGGGTAAGGTCAGAGACTGTGGTCTCTAGAGAATGTTATGAGTACGCCTTAAAGAATGTGAAGAGCAGATCAGAGGCTGCAGTTGAAGTATGAAGGTGCTTTCACCTTTCTCCTCCACCCTTCTCTCTGTGTTTAGCTTTGGCGTTCTCTGTATGGCTAAGAATGCTGTCTTACATCTGTTTACAGATCATATCTCTGATAAGGTGCTGATTATGTAACTTTGGAAATATCTCATACCACAGCTCACCTACTTCTTCATTCCTTCACCCAGCATGCTGTAAAATTGAGACATCATCAGCTTTATATGGGATGGTTGAGGAGCTATGAGGAGAACATCTGGATCCTTATGGACGTTTCATAAAAAAATACTTTTATATTAATTTATTTGCATTTATTTTGTGATATTCACTGGCTAAAACTTTTAAACGACTTTGTTCAAATTACGCAGATTCAGCCTGATTTTGACATTTTTTGACATTTGACATTTTTTTTGTGACCAGTAGATTTGCAGTGTCTGGAGCATCAGGGATGAGACTTGTAGGGTGATGAAATCAAAGAACAGTGACATGGTGTCTGGGATGCCCCGTGACCTCTTGATGAAAGATCTAGCATTTCTTTTTTTCCTTAGTATGACGTTTTAGTTACCTGTTAGGTGAAACAACTAGAAAGAGGAGCATTATATTGAGCTGTGGCAACACTACCCCTGTCTGTGTGATGTTTCTACAAGGGAAATGTCATGTAGAGTTCAGCAATAAGACCTGGAGCAGTACTTACTGTTTTTCTCCTTCCATTTAGAGTGATTGTGAAACCACAACAACATATCTGTTTATCCTCATTTACCAGAGCATACAATGCCCCAGACTCAGTTTTTCCTCCATAATACATTGTTTCATACAGTGGACCTGCTAGCTAGAGACATTTATGTTCTTGACATGTTAACATATTTGTTATCTCAAGTTATTGTTGAAGGATAAGCATTCCACACTCTTAATGCCTTCCAAGAATGGATCCAAAATAATTTCTTCTTTCATAAATGTTTGCTTTCTGAACGAAAAACTACCATCATCTCAAATAGACCCATTACTCACTTTTTGACCCTCCTTCTCACAACCTGTGATTATTGGTTACTGTTAATCGTGTAGTGCTGCCAGCCTCCCAAACAAGACATGGTGCAAATTAATGCCATTGTCATTGTGCAGCCTAGCATAGTGACTATTGTGAAATACAAAAATCATGTAATCTTATGCTGGCATTTCTATGAGCTTTATAATCTCCTGCTGTCTAAAATGTCTGCCTGTAGCTATGAAGTTTTATTCATTTTAATCTTGCTTCAAGTTCTACAATGTCCTAAACCACATCTACTAATCTGTGAGGCCTTCATTAAGATATAGAGGTTTGAGTGGGTTGAGAGAAGTTTTAAATATAAAAGTCCAACTCGAAGCATGTCTTGGATGAATGTAGCTATGATGTTTTATAGTTTTTAAATCACAAGTATTTTTGCATTTTTATAAAATGTATTAACAGCCAAAATATGTTTGAAGTCCAAACCTTGCTTCAGTGCTTCAGAACTTCATGAGTTAGAATCCCGGTCATGCTGCTTCACCATTGGCAGCCAGGGCCTGAGAGAGCTAAACTGGCCATCCTCTCCCTGGGTGGTTAGATGGCACTCTCTCCCCATCACTACTAAGTAATGTCTGCAGGCTCAGGTGTCTGCCAGCTGATCCATCAGAGCTGAAGGTCCTGCACTTTCCTCCGAGTGCGTTGACTGCCCAGTGATGATGTATCAGCACCAGTTCTAAAAGAGGTGGAACCTGACTTCACATGCATCAGAGGAGGCCTGTCCTAATCATCACCCTCCTAGTGTCAGGGACATTAGAAATTATTGTGAGAGTAATAGGGAATTGGTGGGTTCTTTGCTACATAAGGGGAACATTTGTATTAAAAAAACTACTGAAATGTTTTTCAAACCGCTCAAAACTCCTGAAGATCTTAGTGAAGGTCTTGCAGACTAGTCCACACACTATGACTTACTGTGAGCTTTGAAGGTTAATAAAATGTCTCAGGTAAGTGGTGAAGCACCTTTAAACATAAACATGTATTCTTCTGTTGATTCAGATCAGTTGTTTGGGAATACATTTTTGGTAGAAAGTCCCCTGAGAGAACTGGAAATCCCGTTAAGATGTCAGTGGGGATTCCCCTTGAGGAGAAGTGTGTGAATACATTTCTTTTCAAAGCGAGTCTCCTCAAAGCATCTGAAATGGATCAGCTCCACTTCCGGCTGTATGGAGTAACGGTGTCCACACTGCTGGGTAGAACAATTCTGTAATCCTGCTCTCCATTTGGCCGGTATCACCTTTGACTGTGTGGTTTTAGCTTGTTGGTTTAGTGGAGAAGCAGCACAGAGGCACACATTCATTATTACAGCACATTCTTCAGCACTGACTCAAAACAAGTGACTACCTGGCTGGCATAAGACTGACTATAACAAGGTTTAAAATGTATGCTTTTCAATGACTGTTACATTAATTACTATTACTTAATTATTTATAATTTATTACTTATTATTATTATTTATTATTATTATTATTATTTATTATGTGCAATCAGACTGCTGGCAAACCACATGGATAGTGTTTCCCCAGAACATCCCAGCTTCCCTTTGGGTCTTCAAACTTAATGTCTTTATGATTACTCTGATTGTATTAATCCCTCTGCTGGTCATCCTCTTCCTCTTTTACCTACAACTGTTCCAGCACACCTGTCTTCTCAATTGAAGTGGTTCTTCTCATAATTTGTCCAAAATAAGACCTCTTCTGTTTGGGGTTCTGTTGACAGGTGGGGCTCGATTTGCCCAAACATTATTTTTATAGACTTTTTTCCTTATGTACTCTCAAAAGACCTCAACATCAGGGTTCATCATCAAAGGCATTTGTATTTTTCCAGTCTTGGAAAAACCAAAAAAAAGTCTGAAAGGTACTGGTATTTGTTTGGAGACACATTTTTGGTGGTGTATTGTCTTTAGTTTCAGAAACGTCATTATTAGTTGAAAACTTGGTTTTAATAAAGTTTTCTGTACTGTTTATAGGGTAACATCAAGGGAAAGATGACCATTAACAAGCTAGCCTGTGAGCATTTGAACCATGACTGTGGTCTTACTTCTTCACTGAAAAGTGCTCTTCACTTACATATGAAAAATACATTTAAAATAGAAACATGTCAGTGTGTAAGCAGCAAAATATGTTAGAATAACGTTTTCAACAACAAGCTATAGAAGTGAAAGTGAAACTCAAGTCAGAGTGACAGCCTTACAGGTTAGCTTGTACATTTCAGAAGCCATTGTCTGTTGGCCCGAGTCTGAGGTCAGTCCCTGGCAAAATTTAGAAGTTCAGTAAAGGAGAAAGTACTTCTAGTACTTGTTGCACACTATACCACATTACTCTCAAAAATGTTATTTGACTACATTTGGGATAAGAGGGGAAACTCTGTTCATTAGGTATTTCTTAACTTTACCTTTTTTAACTACATATTTCACATTCTTTGAGCTGTTTGTTTTTTTGTTCTAAACTGACCTCTGTGTGGCCTGAACAGTTTGTTTTCATAGTCATCTGATGTTTCTTACTTTGTGCTTTTGTAAGACAGTTTGGATTTTTTTCATCCTCCTTGACCCCACATTCCTCTGCTCTTCTACCCTTCATTTTGCTCCTTTCACTCTTCATAGCACCACCTCCTTCTTTACCCTCTTAAATGCCTGTGATTTGTCTAGTTTTCCTCTTCAAGTTCAAGCAAATGAATTAATTCTTCTCATTCCACTTATCTTGAGTCATCCTGAAGTCTTTGTTTACATAAAGGCTGAAAATAGAGTAAATGCAGAGGACTCGCAGGCTGTAATTCAATATTTTATGATAACTGTGAGCAAGATGATATATTGTATTTTTGGGGGGGGGAATTGTCACTGGTGTACCCTTATGCTAATTGTTCCCATTGGTGTGGAAGATTATAATGGCTGGAGATTACAAAACTGCCGTAGAGCAGATGGTAGTTTTAACACCACACCAAATGAACCACTGTCACCAGTCTTTGTGTACACAATTAAAAATCCATACTCTGTGATTGAGAATTGATACAGTATCACAAAAAATATTTCAGTGCTCGTGTATCAATGTTTTCTTACAGCCCAAATCTGGACCAACACACGACCTAAACCAGAGGTCACCAACGCTGTGCCCGCGGGTGACCATGCGCCCCCAGGACCCCTTTATGGCGCCCGCAAAGCATGCTCCAAAAATAGCACGGCTCATATTGCAACTCAATATAAATATATACATATATTTTAATTAATGCTCACATAAATTCAAGTAGAAATATTTCATATCAAAATCGCCTCAAATTTTAGTTTGCGCACGACCGCCCCACCTCTTCCCTGATTCGTTGACCAAGGGAAGTGATGATGAGGAGTTAGCCTGCTTGTGCTTTTGCCCCAAAAATCATGGCAGAAAAGCAAAAAAGGACATACTGCTTTAACGATGGTTGGGAAGAAGAGTTCTTTTTTACGTCCTTTAAAGAGAAATGTCTGTGCCTTATTTGCGGGATGATTGTTGCAGTACAAAAGCAACAAAATGTGGAGAGGCACTTCAAAACCTGCCACGGAAACTTCGATATCAACTACCCACCTGGCAGCACATTGCGGACAGAAAAAGCCTGTGGGTTAAAGGCAGTGTAATGAAAAGAAATGACTAATAATGAAATAGATTCCTTTACCTTTAAGGGTAGGGATATTAACGGAGCACCACCAGCCAATTCAATTAATAGCTCAGTTATTAATAGGGTGGCTGGACAACCTGGAAACTTTTATTAAACTTGTAGGCATAAAGTTCTTTTCCTACTTTCTCGTGTTTGGTCAAAAAGCACACCAGTTGGACAATAAAACATATTTATTAGAGAAAATCAAATCAAACCATACACTAACTTTAATTTGTTACTAGTGTGACAAAGTTAACCATGGATCTATTAATTATGAAGACTATGACAGAACTAACTTACTCAGGACTAATGTACGTATAGGGTTGGAGTGACTTGGTTGAGTAAGATTATGGGTGGAATATACTTTATTTGTAGCTTAAATGCTACACATAAGTCTGACCCTAAACTTATAGGTAGTTTCAGAAACCAAACCCGCCAGGCCAAAAGAACCAGCTGCCTATACCTTCTTGTAGACTTCTTGGAGGTATCAGATGTTTCTCCGCTGATGAAGTTGGAGGAAGTACGCGGGCCCAGTCAGCTGACGTAGGTGTGTTGCCAAGGGCAACCAGAAGCGTCGCCGTACGGAAGGGCCTTGCCGAGGTGTACGCGTTGCTTGCGTAGCTGGATCTTCGGGGTCTGTTGGAGTCACCCCGTGTGGCCTTGTAGCTGTGATCTGGTGAGGCACAAGTCGTTCTGTGGGTTGCCGAGGTGGCTTTCGTGGTTTGTTGCTGCTGGCGTGCTCGTAAGGTTAGCCCGCTCACTCCTGTTCCTTGTGGTGTCGATGGTAGATCTGTGTGGATGACCCTGTGAAGTCAGCGGGTCTTTGCTGAACTTCTGGGTGGAAGAGCAGAGTTGAAGAGAAAGTCCTGCTCAGCTCTTGTAGAAACTTAATGGAATTGTCGTAGGAGAGAGAGTCCGAGTGGCCAGGCGCCAGCTTTTAAACTGATTTTGGAGGCGGGATTGGCTTCTGATTTGGCCAATGGCACTGCTCTTCCCACCCAGGTGGGTGTAATTCATTCTAACCCTTTAGAATAATCTAAAAGTAATCCTATACCCTTCCACCGAGAATCTTACTTACCTGGCCAGCAGATGGCATCCTTGTCCTGGGGTATTCACAGGAGGGGACAGAAACATGGAAAGTTTAAATCACACCAATTCT
>BRDA01049111.1:4015-18689 GCA_036984385.1 Crenuchus spilurus | reverse complement strand
TTTACTCACAATACTGAGAGCTCATCACTGTTCTCTGCTTTACTCACAAAACTGAGAGCTCATCGGTATTCTCTTCTTTACTCACAATACTGAGAACTCATCGGTATTCTCTTCTTTACTCACAATACTGAGAGCTCATCGGTATTCTCTTCTTTACTCACAATACTGAAAGGTCATCAGTATTCTCTGCTTTTCTCACAATACTGAGAGCTCATCACTGTTCTCTGCTTTACTCACAATACTGAGAGCTCATCACTATTCTCTGCTTTACTCACAATACTTAGAGCTCATCACTATTCTCTGCTTTACTCACAATACTGAGAGCTCATCACTATTCTCTTCTTTACTCACAATACTGAGAGCTCATCACTGTTCTCTGCTTTACTCACAAAACTGAGAGCTCATCGGTATTCTCTTCTTTACTCACAATACTGAGAGCTCATCGGTATTCTCTTCTTTACTCACAATACTGAGAGCTCATTGGTATTCTCTTCTTTACTCACAATACTGAGAGCTCATTGGTATTCTCTTCTTTACTCACAATACTGAAGTACTCATCACCGTTCTGTGCTTTACTCACAATACTGAGAGCTCATCGGTATTCTCTTCTTTACTCACAATACTGAGAGCTCATTGGTATTCTCTTCTTTACTCACAATACTGAATGATCATCACTATTCTCTGCATTACTCATAATACTAAAAGCTCATCACTGTTCTCTGTTTTACTCTTACTGTACATGCAGCGCTGCTTTCTACTAATAATTTTTGTTACTGTTTCTTTGCTATGCTCAGTCTTATAGTCAGCACTATTCTCCACTACACTGTTCTTAAGTTATACTGTATATTCCCCATTCTGCAGTTTAATGACTGTACTGAATCACTATTCACCATTTTATTATATCTATACTCAGCACTATTCTCTACTATGCTATAATGACTTTTCTTTGCTATACACACACTATTATATTCACTACTATGTATTATCAGTTTTACTATTCTCCACTACACTGTACTTATTATTGCAATTATTTAATTTTTGTTTTCAATCTGGCTCTATTTTATGTTTACAGTATATTATATCTATTGATCTCTACTATACTGCACTTTATTTCTAATCTATATAATATTCACTTTTCTCCACTATACTGACCATGGGCATCACTGTACTTCATTATACCCTCAATGGTTTTCAATGTTTTCTCAAAATATTAAAAACTACTAAATTATGCTACTGCATCTCCAAAATCATGAACAGGTATTTGTGTTCAAAATTTAACAATTTAATTAAAAGGGTAAACAATAAAGGTAAAGGCTAAATGTTATATTTATTGCATGTAAAGCAACATATTTCAATCCTTTGTTTTTTTTTTTGTTTGTTTGGTTTTTCTTTTTATACTTGTACTGTTTGAATAGTAATTTACTCTAAATGAAATATTTTAATAATCAGAGATTCTGGATTTCTGATTTTCCTGAGCTATAAGCCACACTGATCAACAGTTACACACAAAGATTTCAACTGTCACTTGATGTGAAATTTGACACTTTATTATTTTTTTTTATTACATTTTGAACAACATTGAACTTTTTGCACAATATTCACATTTTGGATGTGGCACTGTATGCTGGTTTTTTGTTTACTTTACTACTTTCACTGCAACACATCTCTCACTGTTGTCAGCCATACTTTATATTATCAGTAAATTGACCAAACTCTGGTATTCTCTACACATACTCTACTTGTCACTACTCTGTGCTTTACTTAACATTGTATTATTCACTTCAGTGACATATAATGATGTCATCTGATGTGCTCACTATTATTCACTTTACTATAACATTCTCCACTTTAATATCCCTGCTTTTACTGACACTAATAAATATGTTCCACTGTACTTACTATATATTATACATTTTACAGTCTATAAAAATTAGTGTACTGCACATTACTCCCTATACTCCTCTCTGTTCTCTGCTGTTCTTACTATAACCTTGGCCATTTGCTGTGGAGTCTGTGCCTGAAGAGACGATACATTTTCTATGGCTTTTAAGAAAGAGTTTGGCTACTAACTGTGAAAACACCAAGGACGCAGCAAACAGATCCATCTGCACTGATGGAGTTTCCAAATAGATTTGCTGTCTGTGTGTTGAGTGTCTGTGCCACTCTGTGATGGTTGGTAATTGATATTTAATCAGCACTCTCTTCTACAGGCCACTGAGGTATTCAGACTGATTCAGGAACTTGATCCAAGAGTATGATGGAAAGTAGATGCACTGGACAATCCCAATTTAATGCTTAATTTAATATTGAGCTTCGTTTGTTTTTTAAAGAGATTTTTAAAGAGAATTCAGGCATGAGATGTACATCTGCATTCCTAAATGATCACACCTTTCCTTCAAATAGGCCTGTTCATGGTGTTATTATTTACAAAAATAGACAGTAAATAACAGAAAAAAATTGGTAGTAGCAGCCACATGAATTTTGTTCATTTTATAGATAACAGTACATGTACATCAGTACATTTTAATAGATAAGATACAGAGCAACATCGACAATTATATGATGCTAATTGAGTATAAGCTTCCACTATTAAGTAAAGAAGCAAACTTTGGACACCAAACATGTCTGTGATTGATTACGTGAAGCACAAAGGGACATTTTATAAGAGAAAATTGTGATTTTTATTGATCTGTTCCTTTAAGACTACTTGAAGTTGCTAAACTCTGTGCTCCTGTGTGTCTGCTTGTGCCACACTAAACTCTAGGCTCTGCCGTCTGTGCTCAGCCATGCGGAGCTCATCGTTTTTCTGTCTGTGCCATGCTAAGCTTGTGGCTTTTTCAGCGAGAGCGTGGCTGTGATAGAACGAGCAGCACAGCATATTTAATTAGCTGGAAGGAGAGAGTGTGTTCGGTCCAAATGGAGCAGGCCCACCCTCTAAAACTCAGTCTTATCCTGCTAAAAAGAGCAGAAGAAAACAGAAGTCTGTGAAAGCTTAAGAGCCACAGTGACGGTGTTTTCACCGGCCAGCCTAGCAAAGCCTGATTCGGTCTGTCGTGATTCTGCCGAGGAGCTCTTACACTCAGACTTCATATTTGGCCATATGGTTGACGTAGCTGTTATTTCACAGCTCTGATTCCTTCTCTGAGCTGCCGTGTGTGTTGTGAGGGTGACTGAAAGGTGTTTCTGTCTGTCATAGCCACGTCACATTCTCTCTGTCTCCCGTTCCTTCTCTGTATCTCCTGTCTGCTGCTAATTCATTATCTTTGACTCTTTTCTTCACACACACCCCCACCCCCATGCTCTTGATTCAATTGTTTCTTCAGTGTTGCTTTATTGGCATAACAAGTATTAACACTTATATTGCCAAAGTGTCAGTAGTAATTTTGAGAAAATAAAAGTACATTGAAGTGCAAAAGGACATCATAGTTATAGAGGTATAGTTGTAAATCCCTCTCTCTCTCTCTCTCTCTCTCTCTCTCAAAACTTGTATCTACTCACCTGCTAGAGCTCGTCATACCAAATTGGAGTTACCCCCCCCCTTATCCAGCTCACACACTTCTCCATTATCATTTCAGAGTGATGATGGTGGATTGTGTGTGTGTGTGTGTGCAGGGCTGTAATGGTGTCCTCCTCTTTTACTCCTTACAGCCCAAATTTCATTTCACAGCCTTCTTCCACATCTATTGAATCACCTTCTATTTATAGCAAAAACTCTCTCACATCACTTTCCTTTCTTTTTCTTTCTTTCTTTCTCTCTCTCTCTCTCTCTCTCTCTCTCTCTCTCTCTCTCTCTCTCTGTCCTCACTGTTGGCTGGTATTCAGGTGCCCTGCTTGCTTATTGATTTCATGTTTTAAGTATTCAGAATAGTGAGTGCATGTCAAACAGAGGCAGACTATGTGAATATTGACAGCCATGCTTTTTTATTCTGACCTTGTGTTTTAACATTGGCAGCCTCTCAGCAGTTCAGAGAGCAGATCTCTCTCTTTTGTTTGACTCTATATTTTACTGGTTATTTGTATTTTTCAACACTTGGCTGCCAATTTCCATTTTATTATTTTTTTTTTTTCTTTTTTTACTTTCACTCCAGGTACACTCTTCATCTTTTAGGTGTGAATTATTCTCTCCAAATTTTACACTCTGAATCTGACATGTTTTACAAAACCAACTTTACTGATGCTGAGCTACAATAATAAGATAAGATAAGGTAAGGTAAGGTAAGATATAAGATAAGATAAGGTAAGGTAAGGTAAGGTAAGATAAGATAAGATGAGGTAAGGTAAGGTAAGGTAAGGTAAGGTAAGGTAAGGTAAGGTAAGATAAGGTAAGGTAAGATAAGGTGAAGTAAGGTAAGATAAGATAAGGTAAGGTAAGGTGAAGTAAGGTAAGGTGAAGTAAGGTAAGGTAAGGTAAGGTAAGGTAAGATAATCCTGTATTAGTCCCACAGTTGAAAAATTCAAAGCAATTCAAAGCAAGTTTTCTATAAGTTACCTCAATTAAGACATTTTGCTGGCCCTCAGCTTTATCTATGTTCATGGGTGGTACCAACCTGAGCAAAAAGTATTCGTTACTGCATCAGACATTATTAACCAAATTGTCTCTTGTTAGTCATTTGTCCTAATGGTCAGTGTGTGTCGGACTCCATATAAGATATATTGGCACATGAACATTTTTTAGTGTTCTCTTCTACATTAAATCCACTAAACCTTTTAACATCCTCAGTAAGAAAGAAGAAATTGATATGTGTATGTGTGTGAGTTTGAGTGAGGTCTGATTGGGGACAATAATAAAAACAGTCAATGTTTTTTTATGTACACTTGAAACATACAATAAGATGGCACTTTATGGTAAAATCAGAACAGAAACTACAAATAGAAAAAACTGCAATAACATGCTAATTTTGTTCACTTTTTAAACACAGCACTCATCTGTGTGAAGGTGCAACAGCACTAATGGTTTTTCAGAATTTGATCCAGGTTATTCCATGTGGTATGGCTATGAAGAATGGTTTGCATTCTGACATTAAAATGTTGCATTTCTAGTTAACTCTAGTGGATGTGTTTAGCCTACCATGCCTCTACTGATTGGTAGAGATGGCACAATCATATTGTGTTACGTTCACCGCCTTCTTCAAAAAGATATACATGTGCTGCACCAAATGGTTGAGGAGAATGTGTGTTTGTAATTAAATATGCAGTTGAGCAGTCTACAACATGCCCATTACTGTGATTTAATGCAATGGAATTTATCATGATAGCAAATACATTATATGTTCAGACGTTTGTGGACAAACCTAGTTGTACCCGTTGTCAAAACAGATGTGCAAATGCACACCCACGCCTTGTCTAGTTCCTGTTGAAAAGTATTTCCAGTATAATAGGACTCTCTGGAGCAGATAAACATGAACATATTGGCACCATGCCTAATGCCAGTTGTGGGCTAGAGGAGTATAAACCCCACAGCATTGAGCTGTGCAGCAGTGGATCTGTGTTCTCTGGGATAATGGTGTTCCATCAAGTACTCTGTGGATGATCCTGACCTTACTAATTTGAATCCTGACCTCTTGTGTCCATATGCAATCAAATCATCATATCAGGCATCCAAAATCTAGTAGAAAGCCTTTTCTAGAGTCAGTTCCTCCAACAGGAAGCAGCATAAACTCAAATAACCTTGAAAATAAACAAATGAAACCCATGAATCAGCAGGTCCATATAATGTCCATATCATTCTCTTCTGTTGCCCACCCACAATTGCAGTTCAGTACAGCTATTGCTGAGATGAGGACTACATTTTGACCATTCCTGGCCATTAAAAAAATAAACATTGCAGTTCACTACACTGTAGAAAGAGAAATAGTACAGATGCTGACACTGTGTCAGAAGCAAAGTGTAAGGAAACTACAGAAGGCTTAAAGGTTCAGTTTGGTGAACAAACTATTAAAAAACCTGAAGTTTAGTTATGTGTATTTGCAAGATCCCGGCAATATGATATGTATCGTAATACAGGGGTTACAATTCAGTGTACTGCAATTTATATGTAAGTGAGGCTGTATGTGTGTGTAAATGTATAACAGTGCACTACTGTTTTGTTGACGTGGAATATTCTAATGGCTGTATATACACCACAACACTCTAGCATTAGGGGATTTAAACATTCAAACACAACACACAATCAACCTGTCTGCCATCAGTCTTTGCTTTGAAACAATAATAATAAAAAATGTATACAATATCACACAATACAGTATTGTAATACACAAGTGCTTATATTATACCCCTACTGAACACCCAGACAGAAGACAAGGCATAGTGATATATAATATTAACATGAACTCTTTAATCTCCTGATATCTTTGTAATACAAATCAAATCAGTATTTTTTAGTTTGTAGTTTAGTTTGTGTGTTGTGGTACCTGGCACACCAAAGGCAGAGGTGAGCACATCCCTGACCAAAGGTTTGAGCGTCAGCCGAAATTATTTTATTTCTTAGTTTTTGCCATTTTTTCCGTTCCCAATGTAGTAGTAGCCAATTAGCCAATCCCCTCAAATAGGACTCTCCCCATCATTTTTGCAATGTCCCTGACTCTAGGAGGGTGAAGGCAAGCACAAGCCTCCTCCATTGTGTGTGATGCAGCCACCACCTCTTTTCAAACTACTGCTGATACACCATCACTGGGGAGCCAACACGCTCGGAGGAAGCACAGGATTCCCAGCTCTGAATGGACCAAAGCCCAAATTATTTTTTGAAAGTGAAAGTTAACTTGCTCCCAGACTTTGTATATTTGCTGACCACCCCGAATCTTGTGTCTGAATGGACGTGATGGTAAGAGAAGCCTTGTGTATTACTATTAAATCAATATATTATTCTAAACAATAGCCAGTCAAGTGTGTAGTTAGTGAACTATTTTGAATGACACATGGGTGCCAATCATGTTTTTATATTTTATTTTAGAGTAGACATCCGTTTAATAAGAGCTCCGGATTAAACCTCTAGTTTAAAGCTGTACTGAGTGGTTTGCTAACAGTTATGGCTGAACAAGCAGTCTGTCTTGAAGTGTATGCATATTTTATGTAACAAGAACAGATGTTGTTGAAGGAGCCTAACGATTTGATGTCGGTGGAAGGAATTCACTGTAACTAAGTAGATTAAGTAAAATTCTTCTGTAGCACACTGGATCATCAGGCATTGTTAATAGCCTTTTAAATGGCCATAACCAACTGGTAGAACTTGAACTATATTTCTAGAACTTAACAATAACTCTTTCTATTGTTATTTCTATGTATTAGGTGCATAGTAAGTCTATAATGAGCCTGAGGAGTTTGGAAGTTAATCATTAACTCAAGAAAGCAGAGTTTGAAAGTCGTACAAGTCTAAAGAGATGACTGAAAGCCAATATTTAAAACGCGTTTACTACTTCCATTGACTCTTCCCAAACCCTGTCCTTCTTACTGCTCCTCTTCTATCCCAGAAATATGCATAGGAGCAGTAAGAAGAAGGAAAGAGAGGAAAGGTGCCAGAAAAATGGAGAGAATCAACAGTAATTCTGGAAATCAGCTCAGCAGACTATTGAGGAACTCAGCTTATCATATTTCTTTGAAAGCAAACCCCTACTGCTACAGCCAGTCACAGTTGTTACACAAGCTCCCCCTTTAATACAATTCTGTCCATTTAAATACATTAGGAATATAATTGGCGGGGTGAACACTATAAGCTAATATTCATTGCATAACATGGTTTATACATCACCTTCTCCATGTTCATCATCCTTTCTGGCCATGTGGGCTGTGACGTTACTATGAAATCCATAAAAGCCTTCCTGGGTAGCATACCCTCATTCGGAGACACTTTGGCAGGAGTTTGAAGCCACGTCTTTGTCTCCTGTGGTATTAGGGCAGCTGGCAAGATGGCACTTAAATTGGTTTCCGGGTCACGGAGGAGAGGCGGAGCACCTTTACCTTAAGTTCACACCAGTAGTGAATTTAGCCTCTTGTTGCACTAATTGTTCATTGCTCATTGTGTGTGGGTGTTTCTGACCTTTGGTTGTCATGGCTCACTTTGTTAAATGAAGAATTTCTGTGAGAAACAACATCACAAGTGTATTTTAGCAGCTTATTTGCCATTCTCTATGCAATAACAGACTCAACACAAGCGCTAGCAGTGAAGTTGTGATTTACTGATCCATTTCATACATATATACATCCCAGTATATCTGTAGCGATACATTATAAAGTATTGGGAAGTGCTGTCACAAGTATGGTAGGTTCCAAAATGGGTCATAACCATCCTGATTTGCATAAAGTTATACTTTGCTCAACTTTGTTGTGTTGTCGTCTCCACCCACTTCACATCGTCAACATCCATGCTGCCTCCTGTCTTCAGAAATCAGCAGCTCTCATTAGAAATGAATGAGATCCAGCATCACATCGCTCTCTGACATGAACACTGTGTTAGGGTCTCTGGACACAGCCATAGTCTTACCTTAGCTTGCTTCAGCTGCTCTCTCAGAGCCGTAGAGCTGAGCCAGCTTCGTTATTACACTGTCACCTTCACCTTCCCTCTTTTATTTAACAGAGAGAGAGAGATAAAAGTACCCGAGGGAGCTAAAATACATCCTTTTGGCTATCTGAACCATTTCAGTAACCTTTTTATTACTGAGTGTGTGTTCTTCAAATAAGTGCCGTGGTGAAATGTCCTTTTGCTGATGGGAACTCTCTGAGGTCTGCAGCATGGTGGCGCTGAAGCAGCTATTGAAATGAGCACAATGAAACTGAATGACTTCTCCGCGGGTTTCCCTGCATTATTCATTACATAAACGCCCCCATTAAGATGCTGAAGCTGATGACTATATCAGTGCATAGAGCCTGATGTGGCTGGGGGGTGTGGTGTTGACAAAACTTTGTCTTTCTTTTTGTAGAAACTTGAAATATGTGAAGGGAGAAAGCAGGATTAGAATCAGGGCTGACTGGGAAAAGAAGCTGTGTGTGAGATAGAGACAGAGTGAATAGTGGCACCCAAATACTGGTATATCACGTTGACAAAAAGCAGGTTTCTAATTTCATCCGTGCTTTGTGCTCGCTGGATGTTGGCATTGTGTTGCTGCCAACTGCGGAGGCTTGCCACGCTGTCAGATGCTTGCGCCTGTTGTTTGTGGAATAAATATGTATTAATTTTTTTTTGTTTCTCTTTCTTTTTCCCTTCGCCGCGCAGCTCTCGCTCTCTCAGCTGGCTGCCACTTCTCGCTACCCGACCATGAGCCACACGGTGGGGTCGCCATGGCAACAGCAGCTTCCTGCTCTCCTCGCTCCCTCCCCGATGGCATCGGCCCACCAGCTGTCACATGTCGTAAGACTTCCACCCACACACCCTTGCAATAACGCACACACAATAGAACATACGTAGAGGAAAGTATGGACGCATGCACTGAACACAGGTGAATTTTAAACAGTAAAAAACTCCCAAACTTCATCTGTACACGTTTACCACCAGCTCACATTTACACATGCACATGCTATACCATATAACAGTCATACACAAACATACTTCACACATGTACACACACACAGACTCTGCTGTCAGATCTGTAGACAACAATAGCAAAGCTCTACTAATCTTCTGTTAAACTGCCAAGCATGTCCTGAAGCATCTTTTTTCCCCTCTTGCCTTGTTCATCTTTTCAATCTTCTGTCCTTACCCATATTTCAGACTGACTATAGCAGTGTTCTCTCTCTCAAGTCCTCTCCAAGGAATGTGTTCAATACTTTGCACAGCTCTGACAGGCCAGTGTAAGCATTCAGAAACAAGAGGATGCAGTTTGACCCACAAAATGTGAATATATTGCTATTCATATATTGATAATAATAGTGCAATACTAGTGATAATACTACACTGACGTAAATGTTATATTTATTATATGTAAAATGACATTTCAGGCCTTTTTGATACTGTATATATAGTCATTTACTCAGACTTGAAATGGAATATTCTATTTTACGTTTAATTTTACATCAGCTATAAATACTGATCTACGTCAAAGCATAAAGACTTGAAATGTCATGTCATGTGTAATAAATGTAAAATTTCACATTGAACCTGTTTGAATTAAATCATGAACAACATTGAGCTTTACACAATATTCTATTTTTTGATTATGGAACTGTACACTCACAAGGTGCTGGATCACCATTGGGGCAGTAATTTTTTTGTAATTGAAGTGATACCCACCTCAGGGTACATCTAATTAAATACATGTAATTGTACCAGATTATTTTGTGATTTTTATATTGTTGTGTTGACTCCACTCACCCTGTTGCACAATTTTATGTGAAATTATGAAAAGATGTACATATGTGAATGTAGTGAACTTTTAAAGTGCAAAATTGGGCTGTAATGACCATGTTGTTCCTTTAAGGGTAACTTTGGTGCAAAATAAAAGTTACCTTTGCACCATACCCTGCACTGCATTTTTGTAAGGGAGTGAGGCTCAGTTTTGTTTTATCTGTATGGATCTTAATAGGAATGTTGATCCTGACCAGTCCAAGTGTGAATAAGGAAACAATATGTAATAAGGAAAAATCATTCATGGCAGCAAAATCTAAAAAATCAGTCAATCAATCAGTCAACCAACCAACTCAACCACCCACTTACTAAAGCTGTACACTGTACAAAAAAAAAGCAGGATAGAGGTCTTTACAAGATGCAGAGGTAAGATCTGCTGGAAAAAAAACAGTATTAGCAGTATTAAACATTAGTAAACCTGTAAGACTTACTCTCCTGCAGTCCCCCTCATGTGGTGCTAGGGCGCTGTTTAGAACTTCCCCTGGTGGCAGCTTACATCTGGAAAGGGTAGAGCCTCGGCCTTAGCACCCTCGAAGTAAGTTTAGTTTATTTTCAAAGCTCCATTTTTTCTCCACTCCCTCCGAATGCAGCGGAAGCGTGTGTGCACCACACCTTTCAGCCTCTGCTGCACTCATTCAGCCCTGGCTGTGGCATTGCTGTTTTGTTTAGTTCTTTTGGGGTTGTTTTTCCATTATTTTTTAATTGCCATTCCCTTCTCTGCACTTGATTCCAACCTGGACAAAAAGCATCCAGGTTTTTTTCTTCAGATGTGGCCACATTCCAGAAGGTGCTTGAGTTCATTCTTTGGCTTGCGTCAGTCCCGCAACAAAAAGTAAATCAAAATTCTCAGGGTACAGCTGATTGTATTGGTAATTCATGGTGGTTGCTAAATTTAAACTTTGTGAGGTGATGAAGCAGAATTTACGACAGTGGATACCTCTCAGTGGAGAGTTCCAGGATAAAAGAGTACTTTAATAAAGTCTAAACTATGGAGTCAGGGCAGGGTGAATGGAGTCATTGGAACTTAACAAAAAAGAATTTGGTACCATTATGTTCCCTAATTAAAGAAACTGAAGTACAATGACAAGAAATTACTGCCGCAGTGATGGTCCAGTCCTTTTATTCTGACAGTGTAGATGATCCATCAAAATGATGAGTAACAGTAACACTGCTCAGCCCCCTGTGTGATAGAAAGCCACATTGACTCTGTAGAACTTGTTAGATAAGACGATGGCAGGAAGTGATAACCACCAAAACACCTTTCAGGTTTGTCAAGGCCATAGAAATACTTTGTAGAGAATGATACAACAGTGACCCACTTCTATTGTAGACTTTAGAAATTACCTGAACCATTCAGTGTGCTTTGACACTGAAGCCACTTTATTCTTCTCTCTGAAGTAAACAAACTCTTGGCCTGTCTAACAAATAACAGTGGTCAAGCCCACATGATGTCTCAAGGCCAGAACTGGGAATAACAGAATATTGAGTGATCTGCTTGTGAGTGAAAGAAGTCAATCCAGTGCAGTCATTTTTAAAGTGAGGGGTTAACACTTAAGAATGAAATGCCATACTTGGCTACAGTTTGATTTTAAACCCAGTCTGACAAGCCAGACAGGCTCAGAGATTGTGCATGCACTCGTTTAGATAAAGCAAAATTACTGTAGACCCTCTTGTGTCAGAGTTTCAATGGCTCGTCTACACAAACAGTCCAACTAAAGTGGCAGCTCCGTCAGGAAAGAGCATCATGTGAGATCTTTCTTACCCACTGCAATAAGTCTCTACAGCAGAGACAGTACTGATCACCTGCTGAACTTTCCATCCATCTAGTGCTTTAGCACTGGTCCAGTAGCCACATCTAGACCTCCAGACTGAGAGGTTTTTCCTGATTTAGAGACTCCTTTTTCATTGCAACCCTGACTCCTGTACTGCATAAAGGAAGACATGATAAGGCTGTGCATCAAGCTTGAAGTGCCCGACTCATTCAACAATGAAAATTGCAGCCATATTGTCTTCTTGTGGGACCACATAATGCCCTGATCATCTAGATATAGGAGGACTTTTATGTCATTGTAGTGAAAAAGTTAATCTAGATAAATAACCCAGTAAGTTCTGAAAATATCCTCAAGGAACCTGCTTTTGAGTACATAATGAACTGGTTCTGCCATGATTGTTAGCACTCTAGCTGCTTTGCCTGGTCACATACATAAGAAGAAGGACTCACAGGCATCAGTAGGCTTCACATAATCCTCTGCAAGTTGGCAGTACATAAGCTGCTGTAAAACACACTGGACTCAGCGGTTAGAGAAAGAGGGGTATGTTGTCTAAATGACATGTTTAAAATTGTGCCCATTCACATATTCACTCCAACAAAGCAAATGTGAGATGAGCAGTTTTCAGGAGGCCTGCAAATGATGAGTATGTAGGCGGGTATGTAGGTAACCATTGAACAATGTAGGCTTCATTGAAGGCTCCAGTATGAGAGGAAAAAGGAGTTTAGTCCTAGTGTGATGGTACATTTGTTTGCCACTTCTTCTGACAGGCCAGAACCAGGTTGAAGTACCATGAATAAGTAGATTGAAAACTGCAAACTCAACTGTCCATTTCTAAACCATACCATGAAAGGAAGCATGTTCTCTTACAGCCTTATGACCAATTTTAACTGAAATGCAGTTGTCTGAGTCAGCTAATGGTGCGTGATGATTCTGTGATGATTGCATTTGACCAGTCACTGGTCTGCATTACTTCTAGCTCCACTGACACATATTGGTTTGTCATGGTTGGTTTCCTGGCAAGAGAAATCAAATTCAACATGGTTACTCAGGTACATTATGAGTCAAATATCAGTGGAAAAAAATATAGCACTTAAATACTGTAGAGCTTAGTGGAAAATAGCCCTAGAGTACTCAAGTGTGCAGTGTTTACTGAGATAATACCTTAGAGGGCCATTTGGCTGGTGGTAGCTGAGCAAGAGATGTAGTGTTAAATGATAACATTTGATGATTAATCATCTGCCTTATTCAGCATGGTGGCAGATAAAAAAAAAACGTCTTAACCTTTTTGTAGGTCCTTGTTTAACACTAGGTGCTTTGTGCTTCTTGATCCAACACCTAACAGAAAGGTTAGTGTCTGAGCTTGGCCATAGGCCAACCCCCTTGCCTTGCTGACCTTGACATGGAGGACTATGTAGAATTCATAGGCCATAAAATCCAGGGAAGAAGCTTGATTCCATGGTGATGTCAACTGAACATACACTACTATTTGACTTTCAGTTGAAATTTATAGAAAATGTAAAAAGTTCACACTACAGTGATATATCATCAATGTAAGGCATTTACTCTAAGTAGAAGCATGTAATGGTGATTTTCTCATCTCAAACAATTTATTGAACAAAAGCCAACAACAGTGGTGGGTAAACCCCAACAAAAAATGTCAATGTCTCAGTAACATGTCATTTGCCCTTGAGTATCAATTACAGCTTGACAATGACATTTCATGCTGTTCACAAGTCAAATTATTATCTGCTGAGGCAGGGCATGCCACTCTTCTTGAATGGTGGCCCTCGATCATTGAGGTTCTGGGTTCCAGAGTTATGAGCCTCTACACGGCAACTCAGCTGATCCCATAGGTTTTTAGGTCTGGAGAAAGTGCAGGCCACTGCACATCTGAGGTACCCCAGTCTCCGGCAGCCGTTCCCTAATGATGCTACCTCGATGAGCTGGAGCATTGTCATCCATTAAGATGAAATTAGGCCTGTGTTGTTCATTCAGAGGCAAAATGACCAGATTAATGATGTTATTCAAGTAGTATGGGCTTGTCACTGTACCATTCACAAAGTCTAAGGCAGTTCTGTATTGACTAGACACACCTGCCCACACTGTAACACCATGGAACAATATCTGTTCCATAACCTTAAGCCCACAACACCTATATATGTAGGATCAAGTTGTCAGACTGTGTTACTATGACAAGAAGAAGAAGGATGTCTTCTGTCTGAACAGAGCATTTGTTTTATTGGCCACACCATTTATGTCACAGCCTGATTTTATAAGATGTGGATCTGTGCACAATATGTGCAGGTTTGCATGTTAAAAACAGTCGTGATTATTTTCTCACGTCCTTTTCCCACCTCTCTTTACTAATTTAACAGGCTAAATTTGTTATTTTTAGACTGTATATGTAGACATATAAGAATGCTGATTTATAGAAAGAATGTACATAGTCTCTCTTCTGATTAGCTGCCCTGTATTGTGCCGCATTCAGAAAGCTGAAGCAGGCAGAGCTAAACTGTTATAGGTTGCCATATGTACATGTAGGTTTTTTTTTTTTTTTTTTTTTTTTTTA
>BRDA01049110.1:0-11019 GCA_036984385.1 Crenuchus spilurus | reverse complement strand
CCTGGTAACGAGTTACTTTTATTATAGAGTAATTAAGTTACTAACTAAGTTACTTTTTTGAACAAGTAGTGAGTAACTATAACTAATTACTTTTTAAAAGTAACGTTCCCAACACTGGTGGTCAATATCTGCCAACCAATATGGTATGTGTTTCCAGAGCTTAATTTGTACATGATAAAGTCCTGAAAACCTGAGGAGTGAGGGCTGATGGATCCAGCATGGTGATGGAGCTTAGCAGGGTCCCAGAACAAGAAAAATAATGACATAAACTGCTTTAATGTTCCCTTTAACATTGCATCTTGTTGCATAGCATTAATGAAGTTTTAAGCATCTAACACTCTCTCATATGTGGATTTCCCAAAACTAATCAAACAGCTTCTAATGCATAAATCAATAGCAGTGGTTTTACTCAGTGTTGCCACAAAAATGTTGTTGCATCTGGAGAATAGTCAAGCCTCCACACAGCAAAATATAGTGAAATAAGCTATGAAAATAAAACAGAAAATCTCATAAAAATGTCATAAAGTCAAGTCATTAAATGCAAAATGAGTTAAACAGTGGGTGTGGAATATTCATAAATATTATACCAGGATCATATGCTATTGGGACTAAATAAACATATTAGACAGACAGATAGATAATAATACTGTGATTTTATTGTTATATCTCTACAGGTCATTACACAAATTTAAACTCACAAGACAAAAAATAGTAATGTTAGCGTGGTGTTCTATTCAATAAAAGAGGCATGGATCCCCACAACGCTGTTGACTCTGGTGCTTCTGCACAACAAGTAACTTCAGGCAGATGTTAATTATTGGCAAAAAAAGAGTGATTGCATTTGGTGCCAAAGGCCAGAGTGTGAAGGAAGTAGCTGAATTTGCAGGTGCAATTAAGTGTACAGTCATACAGGTCTACCAGCAGTGGTAAAAGTTCCAGTCTACAGGAAATTCTCCTCAGATTTATTGCAGACAACACACAAAACTGAAGGCCTCCTGTATACCACTCTGCTCCATATGTTGATAGTATGCAGTTCTCTGTGGAGTGTCCTTTCAGAAATTGGTTGTGAAGGACCTGCATTGACTTCTAGAGGAAAGTCTTGCCTGGAAGTGATTTTTGTTCAAAAGCCCGCCAGTGGTCCCTGTTTGTTAGGTTAAAATTTTAGCTGCAATTCTGATGAGAATTTACTGTAGACTGGAATTTTTTATTACTGCTGATAGACCTGTATGACTGTGTGCACCTGCTAATACACCTGCTAATGCATTCCTTTTGGCTAATCATTAACATCTGCTTTTTATTTAAATACATTTTTGCCAATTTTCTCCCTTTCCCAGTGTGGTAGTAGCCAATTAACCCAACACATTAGTGGCTCTCCCTATCACTTTGTACTGTCCCTGACTCTAGGAGTCATGCATGAAGACATGCACACGCCTCCTCCACTGCATGTGCCTCTTTGAACTACCGCTGATACACCGTCCCTGAGGAACCAACACACTCGGAGGAAAGTGTGCAGGGTCTCTAGTTTCGAATGGACCAATCAGTAGACGCCTAGGGAGAGATAGGGAGAGTGAGAGTGCCATCTACCCGCCCAGAGAGAGCATTGCCAATTTTGCTCTCTGTGAGCACCAGCTGTTGATGGCAAACAGCATGACCAGGAGCATGATCGAACTCGCAATCCTCTGGTCATAGTTTCAGCGTCTTAGCCTGCTGAGCCACTCAGGGTCCCAACAACTGCTTTGTGACCTATTTTCCACATATTGTACTAGACATTCATTGCACTGTAGCACCTTTTCTCAATCTTTGAATCCCATGACACACCCTGCAGGAATTTATAGCCTGATTATCCTGGTGCAGTGCCATCTGCTTGAGCCTGAAGTTTTTTTTAATTGTTAATTTTTTAAATTATTATTATTTGCCAATTTTTTATCCCCTTCCCAATGTAGTAGTAGCCAATTAGCCCATCCCTTCCAGCCTCTCCCCATCACTCCCCAAGCACAAGCCTCCTCCGTTGCGTGTGATGCAGCCACCAACTCTTTTCGAACCACCGCTAATTCATCGTCACTGGAGAGCCTACCATGCTTGGAGGAAGGCACACAGGGTCCCCAGCTCTGACTGGACCAATCAGTAGACGCCTGAGCCAGCGGACATTGCAATGTGAAAGTAATAGGGAGAGAGAGAGAGAGAGAGAGCCATCTACCCGCCCAGAGAGACCACTGACAATTTTTGCTCTCTTGGGCCTCAGCTGTTGATGTCAAACAGCATGACCGGGATTCGAACTCACAATCCTCGGGTCATAGTGGCAGCGTATTAGCCCGCTGAGCCACTCGGGGCCCCAAGCCTGAAGTTATTGCCACCTTAAACACACAAGGTAACTCTGTGGAGCTTTTTTTATAGGTGAACAAGTAGCTGGATCCACTATAATAAATCCTGGATGCAAGCTCTTAAATGCCAAAACCAAATCCAGCTTGATCTATCACAAATTAGGCCCTAAATGTTTCTGTTAAAATACCCAATGAGTGTAGACACAAAGTTAAAGATCTACTAAACTGGAAACATGTATGTGACTACTTGACACAACCTAAGACCATTAGTGTGGTTCACCACTTAGACTTTATTATGTAGGAATAAATGAGAGCACAGCGGACTGTCTACAGTAAGTACAGTGATATGTATTATGGATACTATACAGGGAATGCAGTCTTGTACTAGAAGGTGTGAAATTTACTAGACTGGTGTTACACACACTGATGTCCTCATAATCAGCTCCATCTGCTCATCTGTTCATGTTTTCCCATTTCTGTTCAGTAATCATACAGAACGGAGGCTAAAATATGTATTACACAACAATTGTACCAAAAATTAAAATCCAATCCAACTGATACAGTCTTAATAGAAATTGTGCACTCGAAATTAAGTTTGCTTCACTTGTGCTGTAATTTAATAGTGATGGTCAAACCAATGAACAAACAAACAAGCTGCACACTTTACATAAATTAATAAAATACACAATTCAATCAACCTTCAATCAAACTGCAGACAATGCCATCATGTGCTGTAATTTAATATTCAGGGATAAACCAAAGTAATCAGTTGTGTTTTACACTCTCTTGACACAAAACAAGTAGAGTCAGTGTTTCAGAAGCTAATTGGCTTTTGTTAGACTGTGATAGGCAGTGAGTTGCTTGTCTTTTTTTCAAGGGCAAAAGAAGTGAGTGAAAAAATAGACAGAATACAACTGATTAACTGGTAGGCTTAAGATTATTTAGAGGATTTACTGATCAGAAGAATCATCTCCTAAAACTGTAATAAATCCCTCGTGTACATGGATTATCAGTGGTGGCTGAACCAGAATATAAATCAGACTTCCTCACAGGACTTTGATGATGTTCAGAGTTTTAAAATCGGAAGTCAAGCCAGATGAAAGTGACAGCTTTGGGGCAGGTGGGCTTCATTTCCGTTCATTTTCACAGCAATTCCTCACTCATCTGACAGCACAATCACTCAGAATGCCAAATGAACACAAGCACCAATAAACATCAGATATGAACAACAGCTGACTGCTCATTTTTAGTGTCACACCTAAAAGTAATGATGAAACAACTGTGCTTTCTTACATACACTGTCCAAAGTATCCAGACACCCCTTCTAATTAGTGAATTAAGCTGCAATTATTGCTGACACACAGCACACAGCTTGTATAAGCTCCACAACAGAGCACTCCCAAGAAAATGTGACACTTTAGAGCAGCCACACTTGAGCACAGCTTTGGACTGTGAAACTGTGTTCTCTGAAGTGATGAAGCTTCAGCCTATACCTTTGGGATGAACTGAAGTAGAGTTCATGATCCAGAACTAATCATTCAACGCCAGTACCTTACCTCACTAATGCTCTCATAAATGCAATAAAATCCTCAACACCTGGTGTTAAGCTGTCAGAGAAGAGTAGAGATTTTACACAGAAACAGAGAAGAAATTAACAGTGAATGAACCTTGGTTTTAACAAATTTGGTGGATCAGGATTAAGTAGATAAGATAATGGATGGATGCCAATTATCACTTTTTTACATCACAGGGTATTGTTACAGTACTAGTCCCTACCTTCCTACACAGTGAATCTGCCAGTGTTAGATCAACACTATTAGAGTTAAATTAACACTGAGGGTGTTAAAATGTAACACTCTCAGTGTTAATTTAACTCTAATAGCGTTGATTTAACACTGGCAGATTTACTGTGGTTTTTTTCACCTTGTCTTAGGCCTATCTCTCAGTCCTAATTCTGTTCATCAAGGAGGTTCCACAAGCTAACATAATTTAGAAGCCACTTAGAACACAAATTCAGATTTACAGTCATACACTCACTTCATGTATAAAAATCGTTTGCTGAAGGCCTGGCCTGAACTTGCAAATAAAATTAATATGTTATGTTAAACCAATTTCTTGCAGTTGAATCACTTTGGACAGTAATTGTGTTGTGATGTAATTATGGTTGTCAAAGTGAAGGGCAAAAATGTTTAATGCTAATATTTTTTTAAAGCATCTTAATTTTTTTCTGACTGAGCAGTCAATGTAGGAGCTCATTCAGAATTATTGTATTTTATTGTATTTTTCTTTTTTACTTGATTTTTAAAATGCTTTGTATGTTTCCTTTGTAAAGTGGCCTGTGTCTGTGAAAAGTGCTATATAAATAAATTTAATAGAATGCATTTCACATTAGTAAGAGCTTATTGTTCTGTTTAAACAGTGGAACAGTAAAACATGACTGTGTTTTTTTGTTTCAAATGACTCAGTAAAAATGTATGACTGTTCAGCTTTGTTAGATCATATTCACTGCATGGAGTAAATAACAGACATCACAGTCTTAAAGGAGCAGATTAAATATCAGAAATTTAAAACCTATTGGATTGTATTAAATCTAATCTAAACAGGTCTGGATGTAGAACTTAAAAACTCCTGTGATTTTTAAAATATAAATATATTGATTAAAATTGATGTTATTGTCAGTGTTACACTTCACAGTTTGATGTTTTGGTGAAATACTCTCTGGCAAAAAATATAAAACTTGACAATGATATAATATAATGATAAAAATGTTTAAAAATAATAAACTATGTTATTGTATTATTGTGAAACCCCTCGTCACAGCTCTGTGGCTGACTTTGTTTATGTCTTCCATGTGCTCCATCATGTCTCTGCCCTGGTCTTGCCTCCATTGTGTCTCGTCATTATGGTCACCTGTTCTCCTTTATTTGCACAGCCCTGGTTTCTCATCCCATGTGTTTATGTTTAGTTTAAATGTTCCTTTGTGTGTCATAGTCCTCATCAGTCATTGTTTTGTTGCCCTGTATTGTCTTTATGTTTCAGAGCCAAGCCAAATTCAAGAGTGTTTCACAGCCAACAGTATTTACGTTAACAAGAATAGATGTCATACCCTGCTTCCGCCTCTACACCTCCGTTTGACAATTATGATATATTCAGAAATACTTTTCACTGAAGTGCCCACTTGTGAGACTGTGTCATAATGTGATTTAATTGTCAATCAATATTTTAATTATTTGACAGCAATTATATTTGGCAAACACATTTTTATATGGAAATTATGTACTCACTTAAAACAAGTCAATTTAATGCATCACTTTTTTCTGTGTACATTTTTTAGGTAATATACATACATAAAAGAGAGATTTCAGGTGTATGAGTGTGTAAAAGAATGGAAATTACTTGGTCTGGTTTTAAGGAAATCTTGTTGTTGCACAAGCTGTATCTTGTCATCACAGAGGTGTAAACATTGTGCTGAATAAATAATAACAGCAGCGTCCAAAACACCTTTACTTAATACTACTTACTGTATGTGCAGCTAGTAAGTGCTAATCTCCAGCAAAAGCATGAATATTGACAAAGTGGAGCTCTGACTCTTTCTCCTGACTCATAACCCTGTTTCCCTTCTTCCAACTACCTTGTTAATTCTTTATTGGCTTGAAAAAGTGGCTTTTATTAGAGATACCACCTTAAGTTATGCATGCATGTTTCCTGTGTGTGCTATCTGGGTCAACAGCCCGCTGTGTTGGAGATGGCAGATAAACACCACACTCTAACCTACTCTGCTCTGTTCTGGACTGGTCTGGTTTTGGCAAGCATGCACTATATGGGTAGAAACTAGTTACTTATACAAGTATTCATATACAGAATATGCATTTAAATGGCCCATGTCATTGGAAAGTGAATTTCTTTGCATTTGTATATTAAAATAGCAGTATGTAAGCATCCAATCCTTAGTCCATATAAGACCAAAACTGCAGACATATTGTACTCTTAATTCATTTTCTTGATGTTGTTTAAAAAGAAAACAGCACATTTACATATACAAGCCTTCAGCAGTTTAGCCCCACCCATTCATGCTGAATTTATCAGGAATATTTCAACCTAGACCTTGTTATAAATGTGGCACAATTCATATATCAGTCTTAAAGAGACAGTAACAAAAACACCTTGTTTCATTTTAAGTGATACAAAGTTTGGAGAATATTCACATCAAATTTGAATTCTGACACACAAACATCATCATCAAGGAACAAACACGAGACATGTTTTTAAACCTTTTTTATTTAAAAGAAAACCCTTTAAGAGTGTCTTACATTTGCTTATTTTTGTTTTTGAGCTTTGTGTAGTTTTATTTACAGAAAAAAAATGTGTTAAATTTAGTAAGACATTCATTTCCTTTTTCCATTTTACATTCATTTTACAGTTTGAAAACATTTTTTAAGTGTTTAAAAAAGATACAGATATAATCTTTTGAATGCAATGGCACGGTAAAGCAGGCCTGTCAAAGTCCAACCTGTGGGCCATTTAAAGCTCATAACTCATTTTGGAGTGACCCGCAAGGTATTTTTGAAATTAAATGAAGTCGGCCCACTATTAAGAAGTCATAAAACATGAGATGCATAGTTTGAACACTGGCTGTTGCTGTCACGTAAAACGTAAACCGCACTACAGTCTCCTTTTCACCCCTAATGCTAAATGTTTACAGCACTACATTACTGTTCTGTTACAACTATACTGTTTGGTATATTTGTCTTGAATTTGCTAATCTGACACAGTGCTACAAAATCCTTTTTTGGCTTTTAATTTTATTATGTCCTGTGCTGCTTTTATGTTGCTTTGGTGACTCATGTTTGAGGTGTAGTACCAAAAAGAGAAGAGCAGAGTCTAATAAACTTCACTTACTAAAACCCTTTTGGATTGGATAAAATTTACATGAGGTCCTCTGTGATTTTATTCCAGTCCAGATGCACCAAGCCCATTTTTTTAGCAACATCTGGGCTTTTCTGATCACATGTGCAAACGTCATCTTGCATTGGAAAATGAGCTGCTGCTTCTAGCTGTATTTAGTCATTTTTATTGCTCAGAACCACAAAAAACCTTCATAAATGACAAAACAAACCAATATGAATGCTTTTTCACTTAATAATCTACTTGATCTTAGCTCAGCCATTCCATATGCTACCTGGGAAGCCATTTGTTTCCTTTTCTTCCTTTGAAACAGTGAAACAGTCACTGATTGACAGTAGCATTACCTGTGTATGGGTTTAGTCTATTCTAGCCACGTCTGACCGTACGTTGGTAACACAATGCCATAAAATGTGGTAAATGGTTTTTACTCAATGTTGACGAGGTGTTTTTAATGTCATGTTTTCATACATAAATTCCACTGAAAATGTGTCTGTAGTTCAGGAACCACTTAATTCAAGAGGACAGCCATCAAGTGCGTGGAGTAGGAGAGGTGTTACTGTATGTGGCCTGTTTCCATTATACATGCTGATTTGTGAAAACGTCGCCTCTCTGATACGAACAATCCATCAAGCCCAGTTAGACGAGTGATGGAAGTGCTTCACTCCATCCTTTCAGTCAAGGTTTTGTTGGCAGAGATAAGCAAGATAAATTGTAAAATTAAGTTATAAAGCTGTTTTCTCAGCAATCGGGATCGTGAAGATCAAGGCTATAAGATCGATCATTTTTCTTTCGAAGTTTTAAAGCAGAGTAGCTCACATCTGTTTATCCCCACATTTGTCAACCTTGAAGAGCTGTTCTGAGAAAATTCAGTCTTTTTTTTTAATTTTTGACACAATTTTCTCACCAATGTAGTGGTAGCCAATCAAACGTTGATCAGCAAGGATATGTTTAGTGTCTAAAGTTTGCTTCTGTAGTTTTGCACTGGACATTCATGGTTAATGTTAAAATTAGACAAACACAAATCAGATATAATGGCTATAATGAATGTTTTTGGTTATGCAACTTTTTTCATTGTTTGTAGATTTAAATTTTTGTGCAATAATTATACACATATTTTTTTGTCCTGGAACTATGAAGCTGGTGTAGTTTAAGCAATGGTTTGATGGAAAATATCCTCAATACAATATTACACAAACTGGAGCTGCAAAACTAATGTTGCTAACAAACATGAGAACTCAGGAGTTCACCAAAACCTCTCTTAAATCAAATCCAGACTATATTTCAGAAAACCAAAGGACTGGCATTTGGATCTTGGATCCATTTCCTCTGCATTTATGCAGGTTATTGCCACTAAATAGAATAGGTCCTTATCTCTACTCCTGAGGTGATCATATTGCCATGCTGCCTCCATATCCTTAATTAAGACCTGGATATGGTTTGAGTAAGTTAAGGTTATGGTGATGTATGAAAAAGGTGGACTATTTGGGTGACAGTTGAGTTTTTTTATTAGCTAAGTTAGCCTCAAAGCTCAATTTCTAAACAAAAGCAATGAAATATGGATTCTAATCATCTAAACTATAGTGTAAGTGAAAAATAGTGCAAGTACAAGTTTATTTGACACTACTTAGCATCACAACCTGGTTTGAGATAAGTGATGATCTAGGCATGCAGTTTGCAAACATGTCCTGGGTGATCAATCACATTTGGAAGAGCTGTGCAAGTTTGATTTTTGAGAGAAGTATTTCTTTAAATCTATCAGGGTTACCACAAAGCAAACAGAGGGCAAGTCAACAGTGTGGCCATGAGATACCTTTCCAGCGTCTCATTAAAGATGCAGGAGAATATTTCGGGAGCTGCACAGTCTCAGGGGATGGCAGTGTGAGAAGGGCATCTGGGCTCACAAGTGATTTCCGTTCCACATCACAGACAACTCTCCTCCTCATGTCTGCCTCTTGTTCTTGACATTAGTGAAATGCAGGCGATGCAGGAAGACTCGCACATCCTGACTGCAAAATGTCAAGTATGATCTCCTCAGAGGCCCCTTCTATCCATCCCTGAGCCACTTCTTTCTCTGCTCTTCTCTTCTTTATATTAGAAAAACCAGCAGCCAGATAACACTCGTACAGCCCAGTTCTTTGCTGAATTTTGCCACTCTTAGTTTTGCTCTGACATGGCATATTGAAAGAAGAAAAGCTGCACACAGATCAACTGAACAGAAGTAGGTTTAAAATAATACTGTAATAGAATGTTGTTCTATTATTTTAATGACCACATGTTGAAGATTTCACAATAAATAGGCCCAAATAGAAATGGCCCAAATTACAAAAAAGGTTTACAGTTGAATGAACAAGAATCTAATTAGACATGAACCCTTTAAACCCTAAGTATGTGAATCCACTTTGATGAGTATATCTCGTTAGTTTCATCATAGTTGCTGAATAATACGACTGACAATTAATAACTGAATAATAAACCTTTGGTTAAAAAAGCTAAAACAATGTGTTCTAAGGAATTTCTAAGTATATACAGAAACAGTCAAATGTCTGGTTCTCATTCAGTGTTTTTACTTCTTTTTTCTACATTGTAAATTAATACTGAAATCATCCAGACTATGAAGGAACTAAAAAGTGTTAAACCAAAATAGATGGCAAGTCATGACTGAAGTGCCCGTGAGCAAGGCACCTAACCCCCAACTGCTCCCCGGGCAACATGGATAGGGCTGCCCACCATTTCAGACACATGTTCACAGCCTCGTGTGTTCACTAGTGTGTGTGTGTGTGTATCACTGCATGAATGGGTCAAATTCTGTTGTGTGCAATCACATTGGCAAAGTTGAATTTAATGTAAAATATGTTTTCAGAATTTTCAAAGACAGCACACAACTGATGTCTCAAACACATTAAGAGGCAAGAAATGCAAGTCATGAGCTCCTGACAAGACACAGCTGTTAACTGAAATCCATTACAGGTGACTACCTCATAAAGCTGACTGAGAAAATGCCAAGAAAGTTGCCATCTAAGCAAGAGGTGCCTACTTTGAAGAATGTAAAATATAAACATATTCTGGTTTGTTTACGGTTTTGTTTACTAAATAATTACAGATGTATTTCCTCATAGTTTGGATGACTTTAGTATTAATCTACAATGCAGAACATTTTTAAATAATGAAAAACCTCTGAATGTGCAGAATGTGTGTCCACACTTTTGACTGGTACTGTACAAAAGATAGATGGGCTAAAACTGTAAGCATTTAGGTTCCAGAAAAATATAATCCCAAAAAATCCCAGTGGAAAACTGTAATTGCTACAGTTTTTGCAGAAGTATACAGCAGCCCATGGGTATTCTTATATGAGTCTTTGTACTTCCATGCTTATACAGAGACAGATCAGAATGCACTCATCTCTGAGAAGTAAGAATAAGAGTCCATCATAAATCATATCTGAGTATTTTCATATCAGAAGCAGTAACTGTGCATTATGCATAGCTTCGGCTTTGACTTCAGCTGAACACAGCGAATTCCCCACAAAGCTCATAGTGCAGTCTTTATGCTACAGTATGCACAATGATTGTACTGAGTTGCTGTCTGAAAGTACAGCTTTAAGAAGAGTTCAGATTATCTGCTTTGGAGATGAATGTCTCTTTCTCTCTCTCACTCACTCCCTATATATATATATATATATATATATATATATATATACACAAACCGGATTCTAAAAAAGTTGGGACACTAAACAAATTGTGAATAAAAACTGAATGCAATGATGTGGAGGTGCCAACATCTAATATTTTATTCA
>BRDA01049109.1:0-17738 GCA_036984385.1 Crenuchus spilurus | reverse complement strand
CATCTCCACATCATTGCATTCAGTTTTTATTCACAATGTGTGTAGTGTCCCAACTTTTTTGGAATCCGGTTTGTAGTTTTGTATAGTACAATATAGTGTAGTATTGTGTAATATAGTGTAGTATAGTGTGTAGTACAGTATAATATAGTATAGTGTGGTATAGTATACTGTAGTATAATATAATATAGTGTAGTATAGTGTGTAGTATAGTATAATATAGTATAGTGTAGTATAGTATACTGTAGTATAATATAATAAAGTGTAGTAGTGTGGTATACTGTAGTGTAGTATAATATAATAGTGTAGTATACTGTAGTATAGTGTATTATACTGCAGTGTAGTATAGCGTAGTATACTGTAGTGTAGTATAATATAGTGTAGTATCGCATAGTATAGTATAGTGCAGTATAGTGTGGTGTAGTATAGTGTAGTATAGTGTAATATAGTGTAGTATATGCCGGGGTGGCACAGTGGCTTAGTGCTTAGCACTTTAGTGTTTCACCTCTCAGCGCTGAGGTCTTAGGTTCAAGTCCCCAGTTGGGTGGAGTTCACATGTTCTCTTTGTGTCTGTGTGGGTTTCCTCCCACAGTCCAAAAACATGGAGATCAGGTGAATTGCCTCTAAATGACCCTGGTGTGAATAGCGTAATGCCCTGCCCTGCACCCAGTGAGGGCGTAGGAAACTAAGTGCGACCCTGATTTGGATTAAGCAGTTCGGACTGTTTGCCATAAAATACTGTGAAAATTGTATATTTAAGGTTTGTACACTCTTAAAAAAGATGGTTCTTCAAGGGTTCTTTAGTGAAGAAAAGTGTTAACTGAGTTAATTCTCTTAATGGAAACAAAACACTGTTGTACGTCACTCTGGATAAGAACGTCTGCCAAATGTTGTAAACGTTGAAAGGGTTCTTTAGATTGATATAGAACTATTTTCAAAACGGTTCCGTATAGAACTATCTGTAACACATTCCTCAACAATCTGAAGAACCGTCTCACCATGGAAAGACCCATTTATCCATGAGAAGGGCTCTTTGAGTGTTGTTTTGAAGAAGCATCTTTTTTTAAAGAGTGTAGGTCCCAAATCCAGTCAAAATTTAAGTCAAAAGTTCTGTTTACTTGATTTAAACCTTTTAAAAACCTGCTTAAGAAACAATTTCACAGTGTTGTTATATTAAAGTGTTAAGTCCAGTCTAAGCACAGTTTATCTTTTTTTAGAATGAATGTGACGAATGACAGACCGGGAGGATCATCTGAAACTTACTAATCATCTCTAATTCGACTGGTTCTCTCACAGAGTAACCGTGATGGTCTTATACTGAGCGGCACATCCATCAGTAGTGGAGCGGCGCCAGGCTTCAGAACTGAAGGTGATGACAGTTAAACGTCAGTGTTTGTGTACGTTGGGGGGTTTAGTTTCACTTCCTTCCAATAAGCTGTAAGTCAAGGCTGCAAACTCGGTGACTCTCTCGCTCTGCATTTCCTCAGGAAAACCTTTAAGGTCAAATTTTCGGGTGCCCAAAGCTGGGGGGCAGCGATTATGAACAAAAATAAGCTGCAGAACCTTTATCGGGCATGTGTGTGCTTCCTCGAATGTGTACTATGGAGATATTCCTAGACAGAGAAAGAAACAGCCTAACGGGTCAGATTAGATCTCATCACATTATTTTGACATCAACAAGGTTGTTTGGGCTTTTAAATGGTTTCTAAATAATAGTTTTGATGAACGGTACCAGGAAAGCTTTTACTTTAACCCTTTTATTAACAGAAGCAGTTGACTGATGTATTGATGATGAGGTTCTTTAGGTTTCTAAGAGCACTTTCACACTTAAATCCAGGACCGGTTCTGGACCGGTTTTGAGGGAGGGGCTTATTATTGTTAGCTTTAAAACAGAAGAAGCTGTGGATCATTGGTACAGCTCCATTGATCGTCTTACCCAGTGAATCCAAATCAGGGTTGTGGTACTCTTACCCCTTCATTGGCAGAGCAGGGCATCACACTTTTTTACTTATAGCCAGGACAGCGTGTCAGTCTACCAATGGGCGCACACACACTAGGACTATTAAGAGTAACCAATTCACCTGACCTCCATGTTTTTGGATTATGGGAGACACTATGAGCAGAGGATCGCGAGTTTGAATCCCGGTCATGCTGTTTGCCATCAACAGTCGGGGCCCAAGAGAGCAAAATTGGCAGTGGTAGATGGCGCTCTCTCTCCCATCACTCTCACACTGCAATGTCTGCTGACTCAGGCATCTACCGATTGGTCCATTCAGAGCTGGGAATCCTTCGCTTTCCTCCGAGCACGTTGGTTCCCCAGTGATGGAGCCACTAATGGGTTGGGTTAATTGACGACTACCACATTGGGAAAAGGAGAAAATTGGGTAAAAATGATAAATAAATCAATTAAAAATTAAAAAGAGTTCTTAGAGTGTTCACTGTTCTATATGTCATCATTTTCTTTACTGTAGAACCCTTGGAGAACCATCTTTTTAAAGTTTTAAACCTTTTTAGGCACCTTTACTGTAGAGTGTTGAGCAGAAATGTGAGGAATTGAACACAGTTGCTGGTTTAGCTTTAAATGATCTTAATTATTATGTTCAATTACAAACCTGTACAGCTTCTCTAACACAACAGTGTTAAACAAACCAGAACATGTTTATATTTTACATTCTTGCTTAGATGCAGCTTTCTTGGCATTTTCTCAGTCAGCTTTATGAGGTAGTCACCTGGAATGGCTTTCAGTTAACAGCTGTGTCTCGTCGAGAGCTCATGACTTGCATTTCTTGCCTCTTAATGTGTTTGAGACATCAGTTGTGTGTCTACTTTGAAGTAGTGTTTTGGTCTGGATGACCTCAGTGTTTATTTACAGTGTAGGAACAAAATAAAAACAGTGAATGAGAAGGCGTGTCCAAACTTTTGACTGGTTCTGCAGCCAGTGTCTGTTCTCCGTGGTGTTGTAAGATATTGTTTATCTTCTGCCGGAGGCGAAGATGCGATCAACCACTTCTGTCCTGACAGATCTGTTCTCATGTTAGAATCATCTCCATATGTTGGTGACGATGTACCGTGTTAAGAAAACACCAGCGTGGCACGTATTACATTATGTTGTTGCAATGTGTCGGGAATGTTATTCTAAAATGGAGAAGCAGATGTTCGGAGTCTGGCTCATAGGCTTTATTCTGTTTTACATCAATAACGTTAGAGATGATGGTAATTTGAGAACCTCCAGGTGTTTTCAATGCTCTGAATATATGTTACTACTGAAGTGTTTGACAGAAGTCACAAATCAGACCAGAGAGTCTACAGTGTGAATCAATTAGAGCATCGACAAGCGTCTTCCATTACTCATGAATGGAAACACGATGGAGGCCAGAAGCTCCATGAGATGTATAGCAAAGATAATAAATAACCTTCTCCATTGGATCTGAGTAAACATATAAGCTAACGTCACGCCAAGGCTTCTTCTATGGGTCTAACATCTGACCCGTGGGACCGTAAGAAGCCCAGACAGGAGGAAAGAATAAACCTTTGTGTCGTCGGTCTGTTTTACAGCGGAATTCCTCGCATAGTTTGGCGTCCTATAGTTTTCCTGTAGAAACGCTAAAGCAGCAGGGAGCTGAGGAACCTTTGCTGCCATGTGCTGGACCCCATCAACTTTAAGACAAATCCTCAGTGGTCACCAAACTGGGCCCCACAGCTGTTTCTTATCTTTGAAACCGGGTTCAGCTGCTGTGCACTGACACCATATACCAATCTTATCCTCGGTGTGGTTGAGGCTCTTCGTTCCAAAGCAGCAGGAAAACACCTGATTCTACTCATTTAATCAACCGGCCTTCAAACATCTGATTATATGAGCTCCCGCTTGGCTGGAACGAAAGCCTCCAGCCAGATTGACCCTTTACAGATAGAACTGGAAGGGGGTTCTCCACGGTTCTTGGCTTGAACGTGGAGTTTCAGAAAAAGCCTTAAAAGGAAAAAAATTTAAAATTTAAACCAAAAGTGGTTCTTCTATGGCATTGTGACTGATAATACACACTTAAATATAAACATTAAAAAATGTCTCTTTGCTTGAACACGTCCTTCTTGGAGAAACCATTTTTTTGTACAACCCTTACATTTCACTACCATCACCATTATTGGCCGCATTAACGTGTCGCGTCTTTCCAATCTCTCTCTCATCCGATCCCTTTGAGGAAGTTAAAAAACCATAACCTCCTGTCTTAGCAGAGTGTTTAAACTTTATTTTTGTAAAAGATCACATCTGAAAACTGTATTTAAGTGTATCTAATAAAGCTGTAATTTTGTGTGCAAAACTCCGTTTGGAAAAATGACTATTTCCTACGCAATTAATATTTCTGTCAAACTATGTTAGCTTAGCATTTTTCTGAGGTAAAAAACTGTACCATATTGGTCCTAATCAGAGTAAGTTCACTAGTGTGTTCACTAGTGTGTTCACTAGTCTTAATGTGTGCGTTTCAGTGCACGGATGGGTTAAATACGGAGGTCAAACAGAAGTTCCATTACACCTATTGCGGTCAACTCCTCCTGCTCCGAGTTGGGTTTTCCTGAGGTTGACACCAGACCTGCTGCTCTCTTACATTGGACTAAAGCTCTAATGCTACTGCATTTTAAATTATGATACCTAATATGAATGCAATGATCGCTATTATTAATATCATTTATGTTATATACTATAGCACAATGTCAGATTTAACTAAGGATGTAAATCTGTGTCAGTAGTTTGATCAGAGGAGGATGGATCCCCTTTGTGAGTCTGGTTCCTCCCAACGTTTCTTCCTCCAGCCTTGAGGGAGTTTTTCCTTGCCACTGTTGCCTTCGGCTTGCTCACATCGGGCTTAGATTCAGTTTGTTTGATATTAAATATGTAAAGCTGCTTTGTGACAATGCCCATTGTAAAAAGCGCTATATAAATAAATTTTGATTTGATGATTTGAAGTGTTTTTTCAAAGAACCGTGCACTGAAAGATTCCTCAGGGATCCAAAAGTTGTCCCCAATGGGATTGCTCAAAAGAACTCATGTTGGTACCTTTATTTTTAAGAAAGTTTGGTTGAATCTGCTCTTTTAAACATCTCCTGTATATTGTTCATTGACTAAATTCTTATAAAATTATTATTTGGAGGTTCTTTAAATTTTGAAAAGGGTCTTCATAAGACGAGTTTACAAAAAATGGTGCTTTCTTCAGGGAACGAAAGAAATGTTTTTTCAACCGTCCTCTAAAAGCTTCTTCAGGGAGCTAAAAGTAGCATCCCAAACCATGTTCGTACCTTTTCAATGTATGGTTGAATCTGTTCTTTTTGGAGAATAAAAAGTGGTTTTGTTTTGGCATCTAGAGGGCCATACATTGCCCGTCGAGTCAAAGTTGTCCAGGTGAAGGTAAAGTAACCAGATCCAGCTTATCTAGACCTCTCCTGAGCTTAAACGAACACCAGAAGTAAGTCAAATCAAGGCATCTAGAGCCAGTCTCTCAGCTGAAACATTCTGCCCATGAAGAGAACGTCTTTTTTTTTAGGTTTAAGTATGACTTGTTCCAGACTGCACCAGCTTTAATGAGTTCCAGAGACGCATGGAGTGGATGCACAAGTCAGCCAATAACAACAAAGCCACAAAAGGCAGAATAGTTCAGTTCCAGTCGCGGTGACCACAGAGCTTGTGTACGGTCCAGTTTTAGCCTCGCGTGTGTACGGCTTTGTTGAAAAGAAAAGAAAAAAGCAGCCTGCAATCTCTCCATCTAGAGGTTATACATACAAATAAGAGGTCAGGGGTTTGCTGCTGGAGTATGTTCTAATACTTCAGTGCTCAGCATTCCTAAGCCTGACTCCAGTCTTCAGGGAAAGTGGTGATAAACGAGCACTTACGGTATCTTTCCCGTCTGAGAAACACGCAACAGCCGGCAGATGCTTAGCATCCAACGGAGGATGGATAAGCTGGAAGCGAGACGCTAATAGAACGATTAGAGTGCCTTGGCACTGCATATCCAAACAAAGCCAGTTTTCCAGATTTTCAACAGCAGATGGTTTCTTTATTCGTGCAAGAAGGCCTGGAGAAGGAGAAACAATTGTTTTTGGTTTGGACAAGTACAGAAGTAGCAGCACAGGCAGTGCCAGAGTTGTGCAAAACAAATGTGTTGGGCTGCTCCAGCCATGATAGCTCATGCAGCATTTTTGAGACGGCAACACACTTTCCTTGGAAAAAGAACAAGAAGATGTCAAAGTCTGGAGTGAAGCTGATGGACAGAAGGATTGGGACACCTGCTCATTCAGTGATTGTTGATGAAATTAAGGGTAATAAAATGCCTGGAGTAACTGCCTCTACCCATCCTAGGAAGGTTTTCTATCAAGTGCAGTTTTGAGCCCATCAAACAGTATCTTCACCACAGCTTAACTTATATATCACATTACATTAACGCTTTACAGCAATCAGCAAAGTACAGTCAACAAAACAGACCACAGAGTTTCCCAGTCAGCGGGAGGAAAAGGTCGAGAGTTACTTGACATGTCCAGTAAGGGGTCATTATCTGTGGGTGAAGATCCCTCTCAGGAAGTCTAATAGCTACAATGTAGCATCACGTTTTGGTGAGGCACAGCTCACTCAAGCCAGGAAAATAGGGCAATAGTTCATTTAGGGCACCAAAGTTTCATCATTCTGGAGTGTCCTCCTTATCAAATATTTCACCTTGCAAGGTTATGTGAGTCCAAAATGGGAAAACATCTGTACACTATCTCCACTCAAGATTTTTCACTGTTTGTGACAGTATTTACAAAGTCTTGCCATCAGACTGCAGAAACCTCACACTGGACTTCGGACACCTTGGATTCTGTGCCTCTTCACTCTTCCTCTTCACTTTGGACCACCGACCAACATCCAGTTCTTTTTCTCCTTAGCCCAGGTAAGATTTTGGGGTCCTAACCATAACATAATGGCTTTGTTTAACATTCATTCAATGTTCATAAAAAATGTCACATTCGTATTTTGGTTTAAAGTTGGTTGGTTGGGAGTTGGAGGGCACCTGGTAAGGATGCCTCCTAGGTGAGGTGTTCCGGGCATGTCCAGTTCAGAGGAGACCCCGGGAAAGACCCAGGACAGCTGACTTGGGAACACCTTGGAATCCTCCCATATGAGCAGGAAGAGGTGGCTTTTGGAGAGGGACGCTTGGTCTGCTTTGCTTAGGTTGTTACACACCTGACCTGGAAACACAGGTAAGTGGAAGATGATGGATGGAGGGATGGATGGTTGGGAGTTGGTTCTTCCAAAACTGGGGGACCCTCCTGCCTGTTGTTTTCCTGGCCACACCCACTACCATGTCTGTGCCTCAGGCCATGTTCACAACCACAGTCCCCCAGTTATGTCAAATCACCTGTCTTGTCATATCGATCACTCCTGATGTTTCATTGGCTGTTTGATTACTTTACTCTTAAAGTCTTCCCTCTGTGTCCGTCGTTGTCAGTCATTCTAAGTGTTCACGTTACTCTGAGTGTTCATGTCATAGTAACGTTTTGTCAATCCACAGCTTTGTTTTTAGTTGCAGTTTCTGTTATTGTATTAAAAGTCACAGTTTTGTACATCACACTACCTCCGCCTCCTCATGCCGCAATCCTCTCTTACAACTGGGTATCTTGAAATTTTGGGGAAATCAGGAAATAACTTTCTCAAAATCAACATTAAACATCAGTGAGATGTTTCTGGAAAAATATAGCTGGGAACACAAAAAGTCAGAATGCTAGCATAGCTTTTTACATTTGGGACTGAAGTTATCTGGCAAATTTAGGCTACAATCTACCCTAAATGCACTGGGCTGCCAGTGTTGTGTTAAGATTACCCAACCTGGCAGTTTTTGCTACAATTGAACACATAAATGGGGCCTGAAGCCCAAACCTCCACGTCTAGAGCATTTTGTTTATCATAATGGTCTGTCAAAACAAATCTGTGACCCCCATCAACACTGTATCACAAAACTGGCCGAAAAAGTCTGGACTCGTATGAACTCTGCAAAAGACTGTTGGAAGTCAAAACGTGTGGAGGGAACAGTAAAATACTGGGCTGTCAAAAGTTAACATCTGTCACGGAACATTAGCCTTGGCTTGACTGCAGCTTGGCTATATCAGCCATCGTGAAGGCTGAAACAACCACATCCAAAAACAATAGCGTGAGAGCCAATGAGAACTCTGCACTGGCTTCACTTTAATCAGTGTTTGTGTATCATTCATTACAGATAAACCAACGTAATAGAAGCAAAACAGTCATGTCTGATATACTAGATGCATGAACTGGGTAAATGTTTAACATATTAAATAATGTTCAGGAGATTCTGAAAGACATCTTAGTCAAGATAGATAAGCTACAATGTTCCTCTAGAAAGACATATTACACCTATAAGTGTCAGTGGTGCAGCTCAATGTGAGGAATGAGACATGAAACTAGAACCCACAGAGGTATGAAATTAACCTGCACACCTACATCTGCCATACCTTACCATACCGATACCTTCATATCTCCTCAGCTAAAAGGGAATGTTCACAACTTACATAACATTACAGTTTTAAATAATTGTTAATAATAATATTAATATATTAAAATATAATTAATATTATATATATATATATATATATATATATATATATATATATATATATATATATAAAATATTACCACTACTCTCTACCTAAGTAGTGATGCCCAGACTGTCATTTGTCGTCTTTGTAGGAGTTAATCGGTTCTTTTTCAAGTTTCCAGTTTGTAGTTGACGACTGTCAAAAGACCCAGACTTTCTTCGGTATTCTCCTGCCTCTAAGTCTAGACTACTTCTACAAAATTACTTCCTTATATTTTCGACAACCTATTTTACATAACTTTGCGTCAAATACACCTTTTTATTCCATAAACAGAGACTTTTGACTAATTTTAGTTAAGATGTCGGCCTCTCGTCTAGTAAAAACTGAGTGGGATTATATGTCATATTATGACTATAATGGATTGTATATACTGGATTATATATAATAATAATAATATATTATATATAATTATAATTACATAAATATTTATCATTAATTATTTAATTTATTAACAATTATTATTATAATTATATAATTTTATATTAATTATTATATATATATATATATATATATATATATATATATATATATATATATATATATATATATATATAAAATATTAATTATATTTTAATATATTAATATTATTATTAACAATTATTTAATTTATTAATTACTATTTATAAATACATTAATATTAATATATATTATATAATAATAATAATATATATTAGGTCATATATGTTAGGTAATATCAGTATTATACTGTATATTAGGGTGAGTCAAAAATGATCTGCTCTCCGGCTGTAGAATTGATTTTAATCAGTTTTCAGAGACAAATACCTTATTTTTCCACATAAACTGCGTTTCAATACATTTTATCCAACAGCTTTTATATTCCTTCATTAAAACATCTTCATCAGATCTGAATCTCCGTCCTCTTATGGCTTCTTTCAGACCCAGAAAACTGTCAGCAGTTGATGTTTGACCTTTGAACTTTTTCTTGGCTAATTGAGGATGTTTCTGCTGTTTACTGTCAGACCCGTAGTGATGAATCCATCTCTCATCACCAGTAATGACTCTTTTTAACAAACGTTCACCTTCCTTACAGCATCAGTACACATTTATTCTGCAGGTGTCCAAACACATCTGCAGCCAACCACTGCACGCTGCTCTTCTTTCTGCAAAGCATAAGTGGGGCAGCCATGTTTGTTGCTCTAAGTCATAAATTAACTGATGTAACACATTCAACCCTGCACAGCAGTTGTTATGGAGACAGAGACAGAACAGAAAGTGTTGATAAGACATTGCGGCTGTAAATTAAAATACAGTGGTAACCCTACTTACGAGCATCCCTATTAACGAGTATCCCAGGTAACGAGTCGAGATCTCTGAATATTTTTGTTCCAGGTAACGAATAAAATTCCAAGTAACGAGTAGCCTAAATTAGTTTAAGTATGCCAACCGCTATGGGTGCTGCGGTCGTAGCATCCCCTAGATGCTAGCGTAGAAGAAGAGGTCAGTCATTACCTTTGACCGCTGTCCAGTGAAAGTGCTAGTGAAAGTGACACAAAGACAGCAAAAGGTAGTGAACAAGAAAGTTAGATACATTTTACTTTTACTTTTCATATGATAAGTGTAACCATGCCATACACGTACACCCGTCCTCCTGTCCTCCTTAGGTGAAGGTGAGGTGAAGGTGATAAACCTTCATAAAGTCCCTTTGGTGCTGTGCAGCCTGAAATAAATTATTTTGGGGAGTAAAAATCTAAAAGCTCTACATTTTTGGGGGCTGGTGGTTAGGGATCTGGTCTTCTAACCGGAAGGTTGCAGGTTTGATCCCCGGGCAGGTCGCCGGTTTGATCCCCAGGCAGGTCATGACTGAATTGCCCTTGAGCAAGGCACATAACCCCCAACTGCTCACCAGGCACCAAGGATAGGGCTGCCCATTGCTTTGGGCACATGTTCTCACAGCCTAGTACTTGCACTAGTGTTTGTTTCACCACACGGATGAGTTAAATAAAAGTTTAATCTAATCTTTAGTATTCAGTAATAAATTGTAATTGTAATCCAATGCTGCAAAAATTTATAAAATGGAGAATGTTCTCGATTTAAATGTAAGAAAATTTAAAAATGTCTTTTGTGGAACAAAAATCTCTCCATCATGAAGACCGTCGTGTTCTCTCTGGAGTTCTTCACGACTCTTTTCTCTGATGTGTACAGTGAGTTACGTGACTCACCAGCTGTTCTAACATCTCTGCCCAGATTACTTTCATAAATTAAGCTCTACCTTAATCACGGGCGTTGTTTTAAGACTTGTTTCAAGTCTTAGGAAAACAAGCAGAACTCCAAAAATCATCAGCATCTGAATCTGATTAGAAAAGTTTGATTTTGAAGATGAGGAGGAAAAACAGCTCCACGATCTTTCAGTGTTTTGTCCACGTTCTGCATCCTGTTGGAGGCCCAGACCTGGCAAATGCTTCAATAACATTCCAAACGGAGGACTTTTCCCCACACAGACGTAGGGAATGGTGCCGTTTCTCATTCTGAAAGCTTCCATGCATCATCCGCTCTGTAGAGGCCGGGGGTGAGTGATATAGCGCAGCCACACGAGGGACTTTTTCAGTCTGATTATTCAGAGGTTTGATTCCATTCCTTCTCGTGGGTTAATGTGGGAAAACAAGACTTCCCTCTCTTCATAGGGATGAATTCATTCCAAACCAGACCGACTATCACAATGTCATTAGATTTGGCAGCATCATTTCTTGGGAAGAGTTGGGAAAACACCTGGTTTGCACCACTGAAGTCATAACAACACATCAGTATGACGGTAATGTGATGGGGGTTATAAATGAAGACTTGTGGAAATGATAGTGGCAGCTGTGCTGGTAAACTATCAACAATAAAAAGGAAGGAATGTCTCTTTATCTCCTCTAACCTCCACAGGCCTGAGAGCTTATCAGACAGATTGTGGTGAGGGATGTGGGAGCTAAAAGAGAGACTGACCAAAGGGGGGAAGGGGGAGAATTAGAGGCAGCAAAATGGTCCAGCGTGTTGAGAATGTTCTTAGAAGTTGGAAGAAATGATGGAAATATGACAAACATGAGAATTTAACCTTCGGATCCCATCACAGAAATCACCTACAGTGTCAGACCTGAGATGGTATAAAAGAGGAGAGCGGGAAACGCTTGTAACGCTCAACATGGTGTCTGTTTGCAGAGAAAGTACTGCCTTACATGATAAAGAGCCAATCAGCTTGCAGGAAAGCCATTCTTGTTGTAAAGGGAGGGCGCAGAAGCTAGAACAGACTTGGCACTAAAGGTCAATTGATACTTCTGCGTCGAACCTACGCCGTAGGCCTGTGCATAAATGCGGAACCTATACCGTAGGCTATGCTGTAACTTGACGCGCATCTCTCCAGAAATGTAACTACACATCAACGCAGATTGTAGCAGCTGTGATTGGTTCATTACATCGTATCCCAGCCACTGCGTTTCTGTCTTTGCCACCAGTTTTGAAAGCTGAGAAGTACTAGACAGAAACCGGCTCACAGAAGAACATCTCTGTGATTCCTCATCCTAGTACTCCGAAGACGTCAACACAACACACCAAGGAACTCAATCGGTGGCATAGAAACCCTATCACCACCTAGTGTTTTTTCGGTGTAATTGCAGCGCATCACAGACAGACCAACGCAGAAGTATAAATGCATACTACTGCGTAGGTGATGCACGCAGGCTATCCCATAAGCAACACGTTGACTTGACGCAAAAGTATAAACTAGCCTTAAGGATTCAGAGGCTTCCAAGACTTCACTAGAAACTTTCACTAGAACTTCAGGAAAGAGAACCAGAAGATGCTAGAAGCTAGCTATGAAGTACATGGGCAGATATACTACTATTATTACTATTTACAGGTTGATTTTGACTCATATGGACAGTATTTTTGCAAAACATCCTGTCCGCCTCCGACACTGTTAAATTGGTACCATCCAATACATACTCTATATCTGCAAAAGTATTGGGACACCTGCTCATCCACTGTTTCTTTGAAAATCAAGAGTATTAAAGAGTTTATCTTACATTTGTTGGAGTGACTGTCTCTACTGTCCTGGGAAGACTCTCTACTAGATTTTAGAGCATTGCTGTGAGGATTTGATTGTATTCAGCCACAAGACTGTTAGTGAAGAGATGATCACCACCCCACCTCATCTCCAACACATCCCAAAAGTACTGGATAGAGCTAACGTCAGCACCAGCTCAATGCTGTGCCCTGTAGCTCATGCCTGGCATTAGACATGGTGCCAATAAGATACTGTTTAGTCCCATTCTATTGGCAGAACATCTCTACAGGGACTAGACAAGCTGGGCATTTGTAGCTTAAATGTAAAGTAGCTGAATGCATTCAATAGAAGGGCCACACATGCCATGGGAAGGCTCACTGAGCTAACTGCTGAGCTGGGTTTCCAGGAAACATCTCGGACATGATTCATTTTTAGAAAATCCAGGTCACAGTCAGGCGGGAACGTTTGTTGAAAAGTCGAGGAAGTTTGCAGTTCTATACAAGTGTGTCTTCATATATGGCAAGTTTCAGTATAATCAAATAGTCCCAAATGACGGGCTCTTCCTGTGTTTATTTGGAGCAGAAATCTCTGCTGACCACGACAGTGCCAATCACCACAAAGACCCGCCTCTTCACTCTCCCACTCCCTCCCAATCGCCTGGAAAAAAAATGAAGGAAATTCCGATTTGGAAAGAGATTAAAACAGCAACAATGTGTTTTATCCAGCACAGTGCATGGATGCATTCCTCTTTAATCTGCATTTTACAGCTCAACATTGCTCAATAAACGGCGTCTGGCTTTCATGCAAAGACAAACTTCAAGAGAGAGTTTCCTCGTTAAAACAAAAAGAGTTTCACAAAGCTATCCGACAGTCTGCACACACGGAGACCAAGGAAAGCAGAGCATTTCCATAAATACAGCCCTTACGAAAAACATACCACCATGATGGCAGTGGTAAGACTACAGTAATGCAAAGCTTTACCACATGATGCTACTAAATGTAGTTTACTTGGGTAAAGATGGTGGTATTACTGTAGTATTAGCATTTTAGTATTGTGATGGTACCATCATGGTGATGTCCTAAAAATGGTTTTATTATGGTACCACAGCTTCTTTTTTTAACTTAAAGCATCGTCCATCAGAGAAGAGAAAGGCCCACACAGTACGGACTAGTGAGGTACCCATAAGAACCCAGAACCACTTCTTAAAGGAACGTTACTGCAAAACAAAAACCAGACCAAACACATTTCTGAAGTGATACCACTTAATGTCAAAGGTGGTAATGTTACAACTCTAATGTTACTTATACACTACCGGTCAAAAGCTTTAGAACACTCCAATTTTTCTAGATTTTTATTGAAAATGAAAAAAGTTCAATAAAAACTCATGAATCAGTTTACACACCAAAATGTGTCTAAACTTTGGACACAAAGCAGCACCTTTGTCAGATATAACAGCTGGATGGGGTTTAAGTCTGGAGACTGTGCTCCACTCCATGTTTTCAAGCTGACCATCTTGTTGTTTTTCCTGAGGTAGTTCTGGCAGAGCTTGGACTGATGTTTTGGGTCTTTATCTTGCTGTAGGATGAACCGCTGACACACTAGTCACATACCAGACACGTTCTAAAACTTTTGACATGTTACAGAATCAGTCAAATCTGTAATCAGGAATAGCGCTCCGTCCACGCGGATCACGCACTGCGTGTGGGGCCCCCCCTTATGTCCATGGGGGCACCACTTAAGTCGCCATTTCCCCACTACCAACCATTGCTCAATGGTGAATTTGAAGTCAGTGGACCTTTGGACGTGGGAGGTGTGGGGTGGCCATACAGCGTTTGTGCTTAGGGCACCCACATGCGTAGCCTGGCACTGTCTGTAATGTTACTTGTACAACATAATTTGTTACAGTGCGGCATTTATGCAAAATATAAACAAACAAAAAAGGCTTGAAATGTCACTTTATGTGTAATTAATATAAAATTTATGACATTTGTACTTTTGAAAAAATTTTAATTATGAACACAAATAAACTTTTTCACCATATTAACATTTTTGCAGGTGCACTAGTATTAAAGTGGCATTCTGCCCAAAGGCTGTTGACTAAAGGTAGACGGAGGAGAACACCGTAGGGACAGGGGACAGGCGTCCAACACATCCTGCAAAAGTGCAGTTTGAATAAGAGACATTTCCTGAGGCAAACAGGCCAAGATGTAATGGAAGGAAAATGACTCCAAGAGTTTCAAAAGTTCCGCTCACTAAACTGAGGTCATTCCTGGACGTCACAGACAAAACTCAAAGCACTTCATAGAAGCAGCTGGAGCATTTTTTCCACAGCAGAATAAACACAGATCAGCCAGAACATTAAAACCAATTAAAACCAGTCAACAAACCACCAACCTGTGGACAAGCCTGAAGGTGTCCTGTGGTCATCAAGACGTTATCAGCAGATACTTTAAGCCCTGTAAGTTGTGAGGTGGAGCCGCTACAGATTAGATCTGATGTTCTAGCATATCCTACAGATGCTTAGATTAAAATCTGGGGAACCTAGAGGCCTGTGTGTAGGTACTGACCACTGATCCGGAGCAGCCAACAAGTCCTTCCACAGATGCTTCAACTCAAGTCATCTCACTATAACTATCTGGACCAGTGTTAATTTTGACAGGTGATTTAGATTTAGTTTTAGTCTTAGTCTTCTGACTTAAATGTATATTAGGTTTAGTCAAATTTTAGTCCTGTAGTTATTGTTAGTTTTAGTCTAGTTTTAGTCAATTAAATGTTTAAAATATTTAATCTAATTTTAGTTGTATTTTTAGTTTTACTATTTTAAATTAGAGCTATTTTAGACTGTTTACTGTTATATTAATAAAACAATAGTCTGTAATTTTTGTTACATTTAATAACACAATGACATCAGATTTTGTGGAAGAAAGTCGGCCCATTTTTCTTTTTATAAAACACTTTTACACACTTTTACATGACTAAATGTAGTATGTAAATACAATTTGATATCAAGGTGACTAAACACACACATTAACAGCAATCCCTTCACAGCCTCTTAAAAACCACAAATTATTTATATCTGTGTAAATATCCAGTATAACAAACAACAGACACACGAGAGAAGTCTGTCCTCGGAGCTTTCTGTCACTAATGATAAAGGACAGATTAAGAGGGAAAGAGTTGGGTTTCTCCGGTGTGCTTTCCTTTCTTTTACTGGTTCCTGTTGACTAACATTAACTTACACTTAATGTGGACTACCACGGCTTACGTGCCTTTCCTCTTCGTTTCGTTATATGACTGTATTTAAAATGAAACGGAGGCTGTATGTGTGTCTTACGGCTCCAGTTAGATGTGTTTGTGATCTATTTAACCTAAACACCTAAGATAATGATAACGGATTACACATTTCCCCTTTAAACACTGAAAAACTCAAAAATGAAACATATCAGATATACATATTCATCACCGTTAGCCAACTAGTTAACAGCTAGCTAGCTAGCTAGCTACATTAGCTACGTTAGCTTACCTTTTTGTAAAGCTCGTGGTGGTGAGAACTGAGGACCTCTTGAGGTTCATCGTGCTTTTCCCAGTTATTTTAAATCCACAAACTTTGCACTCTGTTTTGTTTTGTGTGGCAGCGAAAGTGAAATTACTCCATAAATCGCTTCTTCTGTTCCGTCCAAGCTGCGGCAGTGACGTCAGCACGTTGTGTTGTTAAACTGCACCAGTGTGACGGAACTTAACGTGCTTTGAGTAAGTCCGACATGCGACAGGTTTATTTTAAAAAGCGGATTACTGGACAAAAACATTTTTCTTGTCCTTCTGTGACATTTTAGTTTTGTTTTTATTCGTCGACAAAAAGTTTAATACTTTTAGTTTCGTTTTAAAATATTAGTTTTTATTTAGTTCTCGTCTCGTTTTCGTCGTGAAAAAATGGTCATCAACGAATATTTTTCGTCATAATTATCCTTAACAAAATTTGGATAATGTTCCCCAGCATCCACATCATCTAACAGATGCAAAGTGTTGTCTAGAGTATCCCAAACCTGTTCAGTATTGATATTATAAACAATTATATAGCAGCAAACAACTCATTTACAGTCATATCAGAATATTATTGGCTTGGAGTGAACTTAGCCTGGGATGTCAAGATATCACATGACAGAGTTTACTGCAGGTATAAATAAGTGAGCACACCAGTCAGTTGTAGCAGAGTGTAAAACCATCATCACGGCTAAAGGACGTGATGTCCTGATAATATGATAATAGGGTACCAGGAGAAACATGGTGGTGGCAGCATCTCAGAAACCACTAACTCTGCAAGATGTTGTAGAGCCGCGGCAGTGATGGTGTACTCAGGGGCGGATTTGAAAGTTTTGGGGCCCCAAGCAATGTCATGTCTGGGGGCCCTGATCAAACGGATTATTTTTTATGGTTATGGTGCGGTACAGGCTTAAACATACATTAAATTATTATTAATTATTAATAAATATTAATTATTATATATGCACATTTTAAACATTATTCATAATATTTTATTAGGAATTACTAGTTACTATTAATAATATACTAATAATAACTATAATTATTATTAATAAAATAAAATTATATTAATCATTAATTAAATATTAATTATTAAATATTAATAAACTGTTAAAATCATGTAATATAAAATTATCACCCAATTCTGTGTTACACCTTGATAATCAACTTCACTCAGATTCATTACCAGCAATTTTACACTTATGTTAGGACTGTATGGTCAATAGACCTCATTTACACATAATTATACCTAATTTTTTTGTCAAAATAAGCAGAAATTCTGAATTATTTTGATAATAGTTACACTTAGAGGCATGTAATTGGATGGCTTATCACAGACTGGTAGATACACACACAGATTCTAATGTTAATGGATTTTAATATGAAACCTCTGATATTAAAATACGTTTATCTGAAGTGAAACAGGCAGAACAAACGCTCAACACGTTAATCAATCAATCAATCAATCAAATTTTATTTATAAAGCGCTTTTTACAACTGATGTCACAAAGCAGCTTTAAAGGCTTAGTAATAACAGACATCAAATCATTAATCCCTAATCCC
>BRDA01049099.1:0-16921 GCA_036984385.1 Crenuchus spilurus | reverse complement strand
GTCATGTGCCATTGTTTACAAGCTTCACTTCCACACAACATGGCGGCTCCATGACGTCGCGCCGGCCTCAATGCTAGCGAATAGGCAGTGTCCTGTTCATTATTATTCAGTAATATAGATCATTGATTATAACTACAATTAAAAATCCCAAAATCAGTATCTCAGAAAATTTGAATATTGTGAAAAGGTTCAATATTGAAGACACCTGGTGCCACACTCTAATCAGCTAATTAACTCAAAACACCTGCAAAGGCCCTTAAATTGTCTCTCAGTCTAGTTCTGTAGGCTACACAATCATGGGGAAGACTGCTGACTTGACAGTTGTCCAAAAGACATCCATTGACATTTTGCACAAGGAGGGCAAGACACAAAAGATCATTGCTAAAGAGGCTGGCTGTTCACAGAGCTCTGTGTCCAAGCACATTAATAGAGAGGTGAAGGTAAGGAAAAGATGTACAAGCAATAGACATAACTGCACCCTGGAGAGGATTGTGAAACAAAACCCATTCAAAAATGTAGGGGAGATTCACAAAGAGTAGACTGCTACTGGAGTCAGTGTTTCAAGAACCATTGTACGCACAGATGTATGTAAGACATGGACACATTCCCTGTTTTAAGCCACTCTTGAACAAGAGACAGTGTCAGAAGCATCTTGCCTGGACTAAAGACAAAAAGGTCCAAAGTTCTCTGATGAAAGTAAATTTTGCAATTCCTTTGGAAATCAAGGTCCCAGAGTCTGGAGAAAGAGGAGAGGCACAGAATCCAGTTTGCTTGAGGTCCAGTGTAAAGTTTCCACAGTCAGTGATGGTTTGGGGTGCCGAGTCATCTGTTGGTGTTGGTCCATTGTGTTTTCTGAGGTCCAAGGTCAACGCAGCCGTCTACCAGGAAGTTTTAGAGCACTGCATGCTGCCTGCTGCCGACCAAATTTATGGAGATGCAGATTTCATTTTCCAACAAGACTTACAGGATTGTCATATTCCAAATGAATTTATAGGGGGGATAAAAGGAGGAGATAACATGTTTCAGGTGCTTCAGATGTAGTTCTACAGAATCTGCAATTAAGGCACAAACCAATTAAATAAGAGTTTTGGTGTTTGGTGGCTCAATTCATGTTTGGTGCCTACCTATAGAAATGGACATTGCATGGCTAAAAACAGTAGCAGTGGTCTTGAAGACTGATTTTTTGTCCACTTTTAAAATTAGGTTACATTTTTAGGCTTATGTTACGTTACGTTAATAGATATTTAACATGTAGTGTAATGTAATGTAATTTAGTGACAAACATGAGCATCTACAGTGGAGCTGAAGTGTTAACAAATCTTACCTCATTATGGGATTTAACACACAGACACACACACACACACACACACACACAGGCACTCAGCATGAAAGATTCCACTCAAAGACTGCAGCACGTCTCACACATATTAATTAGCTTATTGCACCCAGTTGCATTAAGAATTATGAAATTAGCATTAAGATGTATGACATGTTTTATTCCAGTTCTTCACTACCTTCACACTGATTTGATACTATGGAGAAATACATGCCATACAGGAGCACATTATATACATCTATTTTTGACACTCCACTGTCCTTTCTGGTTGTTTTCCTGTCCTGGACAGTGGACATGTTTTTCTTGACCCTGCTGCACTTCACATGGCTTATTCATGAGCTGCCGTGGTGCTGTGGGTTAGCTGTGTGAGTTTAGAGCTCAGCCTTTACACCCATGTTTATTAATCAGCACTGCAGTGGCCATCAAATCTCCTACGTCCACCATGGACACAGTGCAGAGTGGCTCTAATGGGGTCCGGCCTGTCCTCTGGGACACAATGGCTGCACACTGGGCCTTCAAAGGCACCTTGGGGCTTCTTAACGAGCTCCATAGTGACCCCCTTTGGGCTGTAATTGTCATATCTGTTCTCGCTGAGTCCTCAGGTCAGTTCTAGGCCGTCATTGGCGCTCAGCTCTGCAGGAGATGGAGGAGAAGAACAGCATGATAACCTGCAGCAATCCTGCTGGGAAAATACACACTGGCATACAATGAGGACTTTGAGGCTGTCTAAGGCCTTTTAATGCAAACGTGGCTTTGACACTGATCAATTCATACCGCTAGAAAGCTTGAAGCTAGACTTCCGAGCCCTCTGACAGCCCCTGGGCAGCACCTGCTTTGCCAGTGAAGAAGAAAGATGGTAGCTTCATGGGCTTGCATCGACTACTGCTGCCTAAGTGCAATCGTTAAGCTGAATTCACACCTGCTGCTGAGCATCAACGTCACTTGTTCCCAGCTTGAAGTTGTTTGGTTTCAGTGGATGTGCTGATATGGGAATTCTAAGCCAATGCAGATATCTGTTTCTTTGGCATATCCGTCAATGTCAGTGCTGCTGATGAAGATGCAGACCAGCTAGGATCAAATCTGTCAGCATTAGAATAATGGAGGGTCATAAATGCAGTAAAGCTATTAAAACTCTTCTGGAGTCCAAGAATCGTATCTTCTTGGTTTGAATTATCAGGTCGTATCTAAACATTGCTTGGATGCCAATAATGGTACTTAAAACTATTCATTAAACAGCTGAAGAGTTTTGAGAATGATCTATCAGACAAAGTGCCATGTTTAACATTCAATTTATTCATGAATTGTTCTTTCAACCTTCACTAAATGTTAACACCAGTTTCTTAAGTGAGGTTATTATTGGCTAATCAATAAATGATGACTTTATTTTAAGTCGTACATGAGGATCAACAGTAAATGCTTCACTTGAGCTTAGGTCATGATGTCATGTTAATATTTATAAACTGCTTCTTATCATTAAGAGTCATTACTCCCATCACCAGTCATTACTCAACCATGTAATATATATATATACAGTACCATTTAACGTATTGCTTTAATAATGGCTTATACCGTTTTATATTCTTTATTTTAAATTTTATATTAACTCTTTAACACCCTGCTCAACCATTTGGTAGAGCACATTTGAGTCACTGTATCTTATTGAAGAAGGGATTTAACTTCAATGCAATTGTGCCATCTCTACCAATTGGTAGAGGTATGTTAAGCTAAAAAAATCCACTAGAGGCCACTAGAAATGCAATTATCTTGTCTGAAAGCAAACCAGCAATAACGGGATCAAATGCTGAATAACCACTGAACCACAAAGATGAGTGTGGTGTTTAAAAAGTGAACAAAATTAGCATGTTATTGTACAGGTTTTGTGTTTGTAAGTTATGTTCTGATTTTACATTAAAGTGCCAGTGTATGTTTAAAGTGTACATAAAAACAATTAACTCTGGCCACTGAATAGTCACAGATCTGCATGTATATTCCAAGTCCAACATTGCCATTTTTTGATTCCGTAGGCATAGCAGTTTCAGCGTAACCAAAGTCCCCGTTTTTTTCTGCAGCATTCTTTGTTTTCTCTTTGTCTCATGGCAGTCTGTGGTCTATTGGTCTACTTAAACAATCTAAACAAATGCTGATGTTGGTCATTCAAACTGGTCAAGGGCCTCTTGATGTACATGTACAGCTACATTGTTGCACACAGATGCTACAATTTATGCTAACTATTTAATTAATGGAGTTTATTGGAATTTCTGGAATGGAATTAATGGAATGGGTTTTCTCCTGCTAGCAATCTGTTTTAATTAATGTGTATTTATCTCCTCTGACTTATGCTATGGGAGAATATAAAGAGTAAAATGTATAAAGAGTAAAGTGTGTAGATACAATATGGAAAGTTTCATTGCTTCATTTGTGCTTAAATTTTTGGCCAGTGCATGAGGAATGTGGACTGACAGCACTGATAACTGACCAGTGGCACACTGATCAGCTTGTTGCTCCTTTGTATCTGGCAGTAAATACAATACAGTTGTACCCCTATGTACAAGCATCCCCACTAATGAGTATTCCAGGTAACGAGTTGAGATCTTGGAATATTTTAGTTCCAGGTAACAAGTAAAATTCCAAGTAACGAGTAGAGTAAATTAGGTCAAGTATACCAACTGCTAGGGGTGTGGCGGTGGCATTACCTTTGACCGCTGTCCAGTGAAAGTGAAAGTGCTAGTGAAAGCGACGCAAAGAAAGCAAAAGGTAGTGAACAAGATTTTACTTTTACTTTTCATATGATAAGTGTAACCATGCCATACACGTACGCCCGTCCTCTTGTCCTCCTTAGCTGCCAGCCTACACGAGCACCGTCGTTGTCTCCACAAAGGTAAAGGGCTAATTTATTTTTCTATTATCATTCTATTTAATATAATTTGTTACTTTTAAACTACAAAATTCCTTTTCAGGTGTTTTATAAAAAAAAAACCCATATAAACACATTATTTAGCATATTAAAGTATACTATATATTGGCCGGCTGACACGGATGAATCAGTTTTACATGTATTCTTATGGGGAAAATGCATCCAGCTAACGAGCAAACCAGCTAACGAGCTCGGCTCCTGCACGGATTAAACTCGTAAGTAGGGGTACCACTGTATTTGCACACTGTATAATCAGATGCTAGCATGCCTAAACACTGTCTTTACAATCAACACAATGCATTTACACACTTAAAACTCAGCCACACACACTGGTGACAAGCAGCAGCCAATCATGCACAGCATCTCAACTTGGAAGTGACTTGGAAGTGACTTGGGGATCACCCAAGACAGAGTGCAACCGTATCTGGGCACAAACACATACATTCATACACACATCCATGCACATTCAGAGTCATTTAGAACCAATTCACCTGAACTCCATGTTTTTGGACAGTGGGAGAAAACCCACAGATACATGACGAGAACATGGAAAATCCAAACAGATGGGGACTTGTACCCAAGACCTCAGCGCTGAGAGGCTAACAAGAAAGCCACAGTGTCACCCAGCATTCTGTCTGTAACAGGTTCCACATGCTCTGGAAGCTAAAAACAGATGATGTTCACCTTGAATACAGGCTGTAGGAGTTTGCAATGATGCTGTTTGGCCTTTGTAATGCCCCTGTCACCTTCATAAGGGTAATGTAGCAAAGACTTGCTAATTTGCCCAGAAGCCACTGCATTATGCATCTGCTTGTTCATGCCCTGATTTCATTAGCACCCTTCTGTCTGGACAGTGCCTTAATGTGGCCAACAGCATGTTGCATGATCTTACAATGTGTTTGAAATGCTTTCTCTGTTCACTAATTGTGCTGTATTTAAGAGGTTTTAAAAGGCATAAAGGTCTGTGAATGATGACACATCTGAAAATACAAGTTCAGTGTTAATTAATTAGGTTCTTTCCCAACAGAGATTTAATTCAACATGTGGAACATGGATTGAGAGTGTATATTGTGGCTGCATCAAAGGACATTTTGTCTTTTCACACACGTACGTCTAATCTTTAGAGCTGGAATTATGTTAAGAAGAAGATCAAGAAGCAGAACATTTTATCCACCTCTTTGGGGAAATTCCTCCTTGCATTTAACCCATCTTTGGTAGTTAGTATACACACTGTCTTCAAGACAATTCCAACTCCTGGTGACCATATGGATAATGTTTTCCTCTTGTCACACACACACTAGCCTAGCCGAGCCAAATTGAGCCGAGCGGCCAAGGCCGAATACCAAAACAAAACTCTCCCTACGACATGCACCCTACACCCTACAGACTCTCATTTACATAACATTACCTCTCTAATGGCTCACAAGAAAAGGTTTTTTTCTGCAAACCTGGGAATTGCAGTGTTAAAAGATAAATATTTTCATGTCCTGCTGTTTTAATGTCCAGAACCACAAAGATGATCATAATTCAGATTGTGTTTAGGGAGGCAAATCAATACATTTGAAGATCTTTGAGCATTGAGCAGTCATGGTGGTTAGGGAGAAGTTAGGGAGCTTTCTTGCCAATTCAATCCTTTGTTCAGGTGATTAAACTGTGTACACTTCAGTCCTAAGTCTGCTTCTCTTCAGGCAGTGGCTAAGAATATTTCATCTGGGTTTTGGTGATAAAATTATTGTTTTTTTAGAACAATACAATAAAAATCACAACCCCCCACCCTGCAGCACCTAGGATATTTGTTGTGGTTTAACCTAGGGGTTAAAACTCGACAAACATCCCAGCAGCCTTCACAGTCCATCCCTTAGTGCCATGAATCTGAGCAGTTGAAAGTTCTAGGTTCAGAACATTCAATGAGAAAAGGATCCATTGTCTTCAACGCAGAGCATCAGGTGGTTGGCAGCACAAAGTGAACAGTCTATAGAATATTTCTACTGTCTGTAAATTTTCTTGCAGTGTCAGCAATCCATCTGTTGTTACAGAAAATCTCCTAATAACAAATCTTTGTGGTACAAATGTTACATTCTTCAAAAGGATCATTCTGCAATGGTTCTTTTGTAAAGGAAATGGTTCTGTATAGAACCATGAACACTCACTAAAAAAGGTTCTTTGCATGATGAAAAGGTGCTTCAGATTGACAAGGAAAGTGCTGTACATGTTTCTGTATAGAATCTTTTTGAAAATGGTTCTATAAAGACCCAAAAGGGTTCCACTGTAGTTATGATGTCAAGCTTTTAATAATAGAGGACCCCTTTTTGGTGCTATATAGCACCTTTTTCAAAAAGCTTCTATATAGAACCATCTACAACACTTTCCTCATCAATCTGAAGAAGCCTTTCACCATGTAGAACTTTGGGGTGTTTGAGTGTTCATGGTTCTATATAGAACCACTTTCTTTACTAAAAAAGCTTCTATTTTATGAGTGTATGTTATGCACATCCACCATCTTTGTCCATTTTCTACACAGTCCTCCCTCAAGTCAGTGAAGAAGAACTCCATTGTGTTTTAACAAAGAACGCATGTGAAATGTACCTGAAACTGCTGGAAAAGGTTTAATACATCTCCCACCGCCCCTCCACCCCTCTCTCTCTTTCTGCCGAGAGCAGGAAGGTCCCAAAGAGACCAGCTGGGAGAAAACACACAAAACATAAAGGAACATGAGAGAAATCTGTGAACACTACAGGAGCTCCTGTTTCATTCTGACGATGGGAAACTCAAACAGCCAGCTGGATACTCAGCTTTAAGGAGAAATAAAGACTGAACGTATTCCACGACTGGCTCTTATAGAGCATCAGCTGTGAGGAAGTAGAGAATAGAGATTAACCACAGAAAAGCATAATAATAACCAAAAGTCAAAGTGATTCATTTGTGTAACTAAGTACAGCAGCATCAATACACAAAGCTTTCTCTCCCTCTCTCTCTCTCCGTCATTAAATAAATGCTTGAAATGCTCAGAGAGATGTTTTTGTATCTCAGGAGAAGTACCTGAGTCAAATGCTAAAGCCTCATTTGTTTCCATCTGATCTCAGTTCTATTAGACACTGCTGAGATGATGTTGATGTCCTCAAGGTACATTTTCTGTATTACATAACTACAGTTACTATGTAATTAGTTACCTAAGAAATTACATTTACACTTTTACACAAATTAAAAATAAAAGTTAATTTCGTAATAAAAATGTAAACTGGCATAGATTTTACATTCATCACATGCAAAGTGATTGTTGATCAGTTTGACTTACAGCTCATGAAAATCATTATAAATAATTTTATATTTAATAACTTGTGTAAATTATTGTTCAACAGTATCAATATTAACATGTAAAAGGCTTAAAATATGTGACTTAAAAAATTTAAATTATAAGCAAAAATTTTTATAGCTATTTTATAGTTCTAGAATTTGTATAGTATTCCCTGTCTTTGTCATGTGTTTTCTGTTTACGCTGTGCCCTGTGCTGCCTGTCTATGTATCTTGTTGCCATGTGCTTGTGTTTACATTTTCCTTGTGTTTGGTCAGCATCATGTCTCCACCTCCCTGTGATGTCATGTCATCACTCAGCACTGCTGTTTCATTAGATCTCATTAATGTTAGCTATTTAACCCTCCCCATGTTTCCCAGTCTTTGTCAGTCATTAAATATTCTGCAATGTTCGTATAGGTCTATGTTTATGAAGATCTACTGGTTTGTCTCCACATTTATGTTTTGTTTCTAAGCCTCAGCTGACTAATAAAAGCTAACTTTGGATCCCACCTACACGATACAATAGTATTCTAGTACCGGTATTCCATATCTTTGTCCAAAACAAGAGACAGCAAATATATTTGATCAGATTACAATGAAAATTATGTCATGAAACATCTCATCTTACAGACACTAATATCTGGTGTAAAAGTTTAGGATCTGAACTTCTTTCCATGCAGTTTCTTCACTGGAACTTTCTCCTGAGAAAGGATTAAATGTAGATGAAGTTTCTGGGAAAGTTCTTCTGCAGGAGCTCCTCTATGATCCTCCACGTCAGTGTTTATCTCCATCCTCCTCTGAGAAACATACAGACTGAATGACCTCATGCACTCGTCTGATCACTTTAGTCCTGTCTGATATAAGTTTCTCTGTGATTTCTCAGACAGATGTCATCTTGTGTTGGATTTTTGGCTGCTGCTACTGGCTGTGTTTTGTCTCATAGTGCACTGATCCACCAGAAACCCTCCCAAAACACCCAAACAAAGAAATGAATCCTTTTGAAGAGTCTCAACCATCTACTTTGGACAGGATGGAAGATAAAGTATTATCCAGAGGAGAAAGAAATGAGAAAAGCCAGATCCTGCAGGATTATTAAGGGGCAGAGCTACAGGTACAAGTCATTACTTACTAGCTCCCTTTACTTGCACTTAATATTAAGTTGGGTGGCTCAGTGGCTTGATGGTTACCTCTCAGCACTGAGGTCTTGGGTTCAAGTCCCGTTCTGGATGGAGTTTCCATGTTCTCCCCGTGTATGCATGGGTTTCCTCTCACAGTCCAAAAACATGGAGATCAGGTGAATTGGCTCTAAATGACCCTGCAGTGTGTGAATGAATGTGTGTTTATGCCCAGATATAGTTGGCACTCTGTCCTGGGTGATCCCCTTAGTGCTCAATGCAGTCCTCCAGGTGGACAGTCACTTCCGGTTGAGATGCTGGGTGTGACTGGTTGCCACTTCTCGCTGGTGTGTGTGGCTGAGTTCTAAGTGTGTAAAAGCAGTGTGTTGATTTTAAAGCATCTGTGGGTTTTAGAAAGATGTTATATAAGTGTAACGTTCATTCATTCATTAAGATTATGATCAGATTTCTACAGTTATCTGATTATTCATGTAAACATGCTCTGATTAAGAAATCCAATGATGAGAGCTGGATTTTAGTTCAGTAATCTGATTATTTATTACATTAATGTCATTCAGATTTTAATTTCTTACTCTGATGCATTTTGGGTTTTTGAGTCTTCAAATACATAAAAACAGTTTGTGGTACCAAAAATACAGAAGCAGCACCTGCGAAACAACATCAAAACATTTTGGAGCGACACTGATGAAGTATGTTCATATTTTTAGGTAAAGTTACTTATGGCAGCATGACTTAAATGTTGTTCTCAGGTGTGATTTTTTGCTCATAGAAAGTTTAAACACCCTACTAAGACAGGGGCTTTTTTAACTTCCTCAAAATAATTGGATTTTAGAGAGAGCTGAAAGATGCCGATAATGTGTGGTCGATAATGAGGGGCGTTTTATAATGGGATAATTGAAATGGAGGAAGAAACAAAACTCATTGGACAGGATTTTATTGAAACGTCCTGCAAGTGAAAGTGAGGAAAGTGTGATGAAAAAATCAAACATCACTGATGATCATTTGATTTTTTATGTAAATACACTTAATAAACCAGTTTATTTCTTTACATTATTTTTTATTATGTATTATTGTTATTATTATTATTATTATTATTATTATTATTATTGTTTTTATCATTATTTGTTATTTATAAAGTATATATTTTTTATTTAAAAACACTTGTGGTATATCAGTTTGTGTGTTTTTTTGGGTTGATGGAACAGATTAATAGCATTTCAATTCATTTTAATGTTGAAATGTAATTTGATATAAGAGCACATTGAGTTACGAGCTCTGTCACAGAACAAAATAAACTCGTAAGTCAAGGTTTCACTGTATAGTGAAAAATGTCAATAAAGATTATTTAAAAAGGCAAACGCATGACTCTTGCGTCATCATTTGCGCAGCACTTGATGCGGGAAGTATATAGCAGCTTTTATTCCTCTACTCTTAATGATGTCTCGCGCGGTCAAGTCTCAACCTGAACTATGGATGCCTCGCAGGGACAAATAGAGTTTGTGTTAAGAGCACTATTTTTTTCAGGATAAGATAAGATAAGATAAGCCTTGATTTGTCCCACAATGGGGAAATTTGGATACTCTGCAACAAAAAGTGATAGCAGTAGGAAAGTAAAAGAGTAAAATAAGTTACTTTAACAACAAGATTAAAATGTAAAATTTACAGCTATATATATTACAGTTAAGAATGGGGACAATACAAAAAACACACCATAAAAGACAACATATTGCACATATAATTGCTGAATGAGTGCGGTTATTGTCAGACAAACATATTGCACAGCAACAAGAAGTATTGCACATATAATGAATTGAATGGTTATTGCACTATTATTTGTTAATTTGGGGGCGTGGTTACAGAAGGGAGTGCTGATTGTACAGTCTAACTGCAGCAGGAATGAAGGGCCTGCGGTAACGCTCCTTTTAACACACTTTGGATGACGCAACTGGTCACTGAAGGTGCTGCCCAGTCTCTCTAGAGTCTCATACATAGGGTGGGATTTGTTATCGCGTTAAATTAAGATCATGTTAATGCTTTATTATCACGTTAACTTTGACAGCCCTAATTAAGGCTGAAAATGGCTCATTCTGTAGTTTCCTCACTTAAGAGACGTTACTGTAAACCTCCTGGTAAACTCATCCAATCTCAGTAGGACTGTTGTCTGTTTTTCCATTTCACTCAAATCCAATGAACCAAATAACTGATATCAACCAAAAGGTGTATATAACAACATATCAGCACATTCTGCTCAAAGCAGGAACCCAGAATGTACTTTTTGAAAAGAAAATCTGCTCTCAGATTGAATCTTTTGCACCCAGAGACAAAGTGAGGAGGTAAACGACCTCAAAGCTTAACATTTCAGCATCAATATGTTTGGATTTTCCTACCCAGGTGTTCTAGATAATCGTGTTCGGACAGCTTACTCCACTCTGTGGTCAAGTGAATGTGGGAGTTGCAGCGATAATGCAGTTTAAAGGTCCAGAGTTTAATACATTCTGACCCGCATCTGGGTCCGTTCTGTTGTACAGCGCTGCTAAACCTCAGCAAAGCCCAGACAATTCTGTTATTTTTTATTATGTTGTGTCACAGATGTGCGCTCTCTCTCTCTCTCTCTCTCTCTCTCTCTCTCTCTCTCTCTCTCTCTCTCTCTCTCTCTCTCTCTGTCTCTGCAATATGGCTAAATGCAGTAAAGGAGATTGTATTGGGGAGTAATTTAAAGTCAGTGACACAGAGCTTACAGGGCAGAGCCATATCGCACCAAGGCAACGCATTACACCCTCTATTACCTAATAAAGTGTTTCTGCAATCCCTGCTCTCCTCCTTCATCCCCCTCTCCTCTTCTCCGTCCCAGCGGGATGCCGGCGGACAGGGATAATCCGAGAAAAAGTCTGTATTAGTGTCCAGAATCCTCCACCGGCCGTCCTGTTCAGCGGCCACTGATTGCGTTCATACTCTCGGCTGTTTATTATTAAAACAATGACGTTAAAGGGATCCCAAAATTTAATTTGCTCACATCATCTCAGTTTGAGCTCTCAATAACGTCTCACATTGTGCTCACATAACAGTCACGTTTACTGAATCTCGTGCAGGAGTCTCCGTTGTCGTGAATGACCAGAAGTCTCATTTTTGTCTCATGATATTTCTCCTAGAGAAGTTTAAAATTATAAGCATCCATCGCTTGTTAGCTACATGCTAAAGCTGCACCCGACCTGTCAAGGCTGATGAAGCACAAGGAGGGATGCTGCGCAGGTCTGATCTTTCAGATGTTTTGATGGACTTTCCCTGTAAAGAACACATTAGCAGGTAGCTGAGCTTATGTTGTGAAGGGAAAGGTAAAGGGCTTCTATCAAGCTGAGTTCAGAAATGGTTTGATGAATCCTGTTGAAAACGCTCATATCACATCATGTCACATTTTCTATTTACTTTTTGACAAGAACAGAGGAAGCCTGAGGGATTTTATAAGACTGAAGCTTTATTGAATATCCAGCAGAGCTGAGTGATGGATGGAGCTTTTGGTTTCGGCGCGATGCTGAGTGCTGCCACTAGGAGGCAATGTTGGAGCTCCAGGAAGATTTGCATTTTGTTTACATGCAAAAACAATTTTGCAAAAACAAAACACAGAGTATATGAGTGTGTATGAGTGTGTGTTTTTGTGTGTGTGTGTGTGTTATCCCCAGGTTGTTGGGCTCACAGATAAGGGCTCTTTGGCTGATTGGAGCGAACCGTTACATGCAATGCAAGCAGTACTTGCAGCCTCTTAATATTCTGAATGATCCTCCGAGCCTCCATCTGAAATAGATCAAATAATGAAAATTGAGAGCGAGGGAGAGAAAAGCACGACGCGCTTTGCATAACTTCTGAATGATATGAAATGAAAATTACGTCCGCAACAGAAAAGCTTCCCCACCCTGCAACCCCTTGTAGTTCTTAGCCATTTTCAGTGGATCTATTGGGTTTATCAGCGTGACTGCTGGTGAGAAATGACTCCACAGAGCGTTCATGTCTGAGCAGGTCGAGCTCTGTTATCATAATCTCAGCAATCTAATGTACCACATGTCTCGGTGCAGCTTCTCTACTCTACTACTGACCTGCTGTTGTGTGAAAGGGCCCATATCATACAGAACCTAGACTCCGTTTTTAAAATCAGACATTTAGAAATGCTCAATGCTCCAAACTTACCATTTACTCACCTGACTACAGCAGTTTAGCCCCGCCCATTCAGCCTACAGCAGTCTAGCCCCGCCCATTCAGCCTACAGCAGTCTAGCCCCGCCCATTCAGCCTACAGCATCTAGTCTGCCCATTTAACTTACAGCGGTGTAACTCCTCTTATTTAGCCTACAGCAGTCTAGCTCCTCCCATTCAGCCTACAGCAGTCTAGCTCCACCCATTTCACTTACAGCATCTAGCTCTGCCCATTCAACCTACAGCCGTTCAGGCCTGCCCATTCAGCCAACAGCATTCTAGCTCCGCCCATTCAGCCTACAGCTTCTAGCTCATCTTATTTAGCCTACAGCAGTCTAGCCCCGCCCATTCAACCTACAGCATCTAGCTCCACCCATTCAGCCTACATCATCTAGCTCCGTCCACACAGCCTCCAACAGTCTAGCTCCTCTTATTTAGCCTACAGCAGTCTAGCTTCGCCCATTCAGCCTACAGCATCTAGCTCCGCCCATTCAGCCTACAGCATGTAGCTCCGCCCATTCAGCCTACAGCATCTTGCCCCGCCCATTCAGCCTACAGCATATAGCTCCGCCCATTCAACCTACAGCAGTTCAGTCCTGCCCATTCAGCCAATGGCAGTTTAGCTCCGCCCATTCAGCTTACAACAGTCTAGCTTCGCCCATTCAGCCTCTGTTTCTGCCTATACAGCTTCTATCTTAGCCATGTACATTCAGCCACCAGCAGTTTAGCCACAACCCTTCAGTCTACATCTGTTTTTGTCTGCCCATTCTGCTTACAGCAGTTTTACCTCCTGCCTATTCATCCTGAAGTTATAAGAAGTGTTTCAGCCTGGACTGGACTGCTTTTATGACTGAGACTCAGTACACTGCTCATCAGAGCTCATTTACAAATATCAGCTTAAAAGTCACAGTAACAGAAACACAGTCTTTAGTTCTTTGAGGAGAGAATGAAGAAATTATCATAAATATGATTTAATTGTTTTTAATACACAAATATATACATCAACGGAACCTTACAAGAGCCCTGAAGCTGGTCAGGCTTTGAGGAGCCAGCAGGGGACGTCGCTGAGCCATCCCATCACTCCCTGTACAATCCATAACGACACCCTCCATCACTTGGTGCTCTGACAGACCGTGCTAATGTTTGATTCTGTAGCAGAGCTGAGGTTAGTGCGCTAATGGAAGGCCCCTCTGTTTTATTACGCAGGTTTGTGATGTGAGTGATGTGTGGGTTATGGAGGGTTTAATGAAATGCACGCCACTCCGTCATCGGCGCCGCACTCAGAAAGCTCAGACGAAGTGAAGCAGGTATTAAGTTTGAGGTTAAAGACAAAGCAAATAAACCGTGAATGCCTCACATTTGCATCACACTTCACGTCTCACTTTATACTCCTCTTTCTCTTCATCTGTCTCTCTATCTCTCCATCTTTATTCTGCAGGAAATGGGGGTCGGGACCCGGCAATAATTCTCCAGAAGTCGCCGTCGTTTCTGTACTGGAGAAGGAACATTTACTTTACGTGGCCATCACCAACTCCAGCAGAAACAGCACGGCTGATACAGCCTCCAGCAACCGGCGGGAGAATCCAAATCAGAGCCAGAACCTGTTATCAATCCCACATATTATTTATGAGGCAGCAGCTCACAGTAGATTCTGTTTTATGTACTAGAAACACTCTGGAGTGTTGTTATATATACAAAATAATGTGTGTATATGCAAATCCATAATTTGTGCATTAATGCATAATATTAAAACTTTTTAAAATACTTTTAGAGTTTAAATATTTTAGACAAATGTAACTACATTTCATTTTATTTTGAATATGCAGAGCTAAATTGTTTCAGGCTGAATTGGTGGAGCTGAACTGCTGTAGATTTAATGGGGGGGCTGAACTATTTCAGGCAGAATGGATGGAGCTGTAGAATGAATCGGTGGAGCTAAACAGCTGTAGACTGAATGGGTGGGGCTAAACTGTTTCAGGCTAAATGGGTGAGGCTAAAGTGCTGTAGGAAAATAGGTGGAGCTGTAGACTGAATAGGTGGAACTAAATAGCTGTATGGCATTTGGGAGGAGCTGTAAACTGAATGGTTGGGGCTAAACTGCTGTAGGTTGAATGGGTGGAGCTGTAGACTGAATGGTTGGGGCTAAACTGCTGTAGGTTGAATGGGTGGAGCTGTAGACTGAATGGGTGGGGCTAAAGTGCTGTAGGGAGAATGGGTGGACCTGTAGACTGAATGGGTGGAACTGTAGACTGAATAAGTGAGCTAAAGTACTGTAGGGAAATTGGGTGGAGCTGTAGACTTAATAGGTGGAACTAAATAGCTGTAAGTGGAATGGGTGGAACTGTAGACAGAATGGGTGGGCTAAAGTGTTGTAGGGAAATTGGGTGGAGCTGTTGACTGAAAGAGTAGAGCTAAATAGCTGTATGGCATATGGGAGGAGCTGTAAACTGAATGGGTGGGGCTAAACTGCTGTTGATTGAATGGGTGGAGCTGTAAACTGACTGGTTCAGGCTAAAGTGCTGTAGGTTGAATGGATGGAGCTGTAGACTGAATGGGTGTGGCTAAAGTGCTGTAGGTTGAATGGGTGGAGCTGTAGACTGAATGGGTGGGGCTAAATAGCTGTAGATTGAATGGATGGAGCTGCAGACTGAATGGGTGGAACTGTAGACTGAATGGGTGGGGCTAAATAGTTGTAGCTTGAATGGATGGAGCTGCAGACTGAATGGGTGGGACTAAAGTGCTATAGGTTGAATGGGTGGAGCTGTAGACTGAGTGAGTGGGGCTAAATAGCTATAGGTTGAATGGATGGAGCTGTAGACTGAATGGGTGGGGCTAAGTAGCTGTAGGTTGAATGGGTGGAGCTGTAGACTGAATAGATGGGACTGTAGACTGAATGGGTGGGACTAAAGTGCTGTAGATTGAATGGGTGGAGCTGTAAGCTCAATATGTTGGGCTAAAGTGCTGTAGGTTGAAATGGAGGAGCTGTAGACTGAATGGGTGGGGCTAAAGTGCTGTAGGTTGAATGGGTGGAGCTGTAGACTGAATGGGTGGGGCTAAAGTGCTGTTGGTTTAATGGGTGGAGTTGTAGACTGAATAGGTGGGACTGTAGACTGAATGGGTGGGACTAAAGTGCTGTAGATTGAATGGGTGGAGCTGTAGATGGAATGGGTTGGGCTAAAGTGGTGTAGGTTGAATGGGTGGAGCTGTAGACTGAACGGGTGGGACTAAAGTGCTGTAGGTTGAATGGGTGGAGCTGTAGACTGAATGGGTGGGACTAAAGTGCTGCAGGTTGAATGGGTGGAGCTGTAAACTGAATGGGTCAGGCTAAATTGCTGTAAGTTGAATGGGTGGAGCTGTAAACCGAATGGGTGTAGCTAAAGTGCTGTAGGTTGAATGGGTTGAGCTGTAGATGGAATGGGTGGGCCTAAAGTGCTGTAGGTTGAATGGGTGGAGCTGTAGACTGAATGTGTGTAGCTAAAGTGCTGCAGGTTGAATGAGTGGAGCTGTAGACTGAATGGGTCAGGCTAAATTGCTGTAGGTTGAATGGGTGGAGCTGTAAACTGAATGTGTGTAGCTAAAGTGCTGTAGGTTGAATGGGTGGAGCTGTAGACTGAATGGGTCAGGCTAAATTGCTGTAGGTTGAATGGGTGGAGCTGTAAACTGAATGTATGCAGCTAAAGTGCTGTAGGTTGAATGGGTGGAGCTGTAGACAGAATGGGTGGAGCTAAGTAGCTGTAGGTTGAATGGGTGGGCCTGTAGACAGAATGGGTGGGGCTAAAGTGCTGTAGGTTGAATGGGTGGAGCTGTAGACAGAATGGGTGGGGCTAAATTGCTGTAGGTTGAATGGGTGGAGCTGTAGACAGAATGGGTGGGGCTAAAGTGCTGTAGGTTGAATGGGTGGAGCTGTAGACTGAATGGGTGGGGCTATGTCACTGTAGGTTGAATGGGTGGAGCTGTAGACTGAATGGGTGGGGCTAAGTAGCTGTAGGTTGAATGGGTGGAGCTGTAGACTGAATGGGTGGGGCTAAGTCGCTGTAGGTTGAATGGGTGGAGCTGT
>BRDA01049079.1:0-11880 GCA_036984385.1 Crenuchus spilurus | reverse complement strand
TCTCTCTCTGTCTGTCTCTCTCTCTCTCTCTCTGTCTCTCTCTGTCTGTCTCTCTCTCTCTCTCTCTGTCTCTCTCTCTGTCTCTCTCTCTGTCTCTGATGATTGTGCACTCACTCCACAATATATTAGCACCAGCAATCCAACCTGTAGCAGTTTGACTCCACCCAGCATACAACACTTTAGCTCTGCCCATTCTGCCTGCAGCAGTTTAACCCCATGCTACAGCAGTTTATCACCACCCTTTCAGCCTTCAGTGGTTTAGCCCCACCTATTCAACCTAAAGTATTTTAGCCCCAATCATTCAGCACTTTATCTACAGCACTTTAGAGACACTGAACCAGCCTACAGCAGTCCCGCTCATTCCCCAATCACTCAGCCTCCTGTACTTTAGCCACACCCATTCATGCAAAGAGGTGTGACGGATGTGAAAGGCTGTGTGAAGTTGTTTAATTATGCAGAAATGTTGAAAAATGGATGGAGTTCCCCTTTAAAATATGACTATACTGTGTCTCTGTCTGTGTGGACTGTTTGGCTTCATTCTAAGGTCAATATCAAGGTCAAGATCAGGGTCAGCAGAGGGTTAGATATACATCATCCTATTGGCAGCGGCGCTGGCAGTAAATTACAGTAAACACGGCGGACGTGTGTGGATTTTTCTTTGAGCTGACCTGCTCGCTGCCCTTCATTATACACTACAGCACTCCGGTGTGTATAAAGTCTTTTCCTATTTACAGCGTGGAGAGCAGTGAGAGATGGAGATGAGGACGAGAGAATGGAGAGAGGTCAGCACAATTAACCTGAGCACACTGATCGGATCACGGCAGAAAGACTTTCTGTCTCAACAGCTCGGTGATGAAGCGTCCTGCCAGGCAGAGTTAGAAAAGACGTCTGACATGTGATGTGAGGTAGAAACACTTAGCATGAACATCTAAACATCTGAAACAACCTTCAAAGTTGAAACAACCATCTGATTTACTCATGCCTTTGGCTTTGCCTGTGCAGGTCTGACTCCGCCGGTAACTGGTGGTCTCTGCCCGTGTTTTAAACATCTTCAGCAGTGCAGCCTCTGGACCTTCATGGGTTCTGTTATCTGGGGAATTTTTGGACTTTCCTGTCTCATGGTATGTCTGTATGTTGGCCATGAGGGGTCTTGTTTAAGGCTATTTCTTCAGGTAGAGCACACAACACTTTTCCTTCCCTTCAACGTCTTGTTTTTCACTTTTCTTCATGCACTTTTGTGCTGCTCCGCATATCTGCATTTGAGCCCAACCTGGTGGCACTAGGAATGATCTAAAATGTAGTCATTATCCAGAGAGAGTTGACTTCTCTCCCTTCCACCTGGATTGCTAGCCATCACATTACGGAAGAGTAGACAACCCCAGTCGATGTTCAGAAGTAAAAATATGTAAAACGTTCACTTCTACAAGGAATCATGTCTTAAACATCTTGGATCCACCAGTTTTCATTCCTCATGTTTTACTCCTGAACTGTAGAATAACTGGTCTGCAGTGCTTTCCATGTAGTGACTCAATAATAATCCTTACACTCACAAAATACCTCTCCTGTCAATAGAGTGGTGTTCCTCAAGGTTACATCTTCAGTCTTTTAAAGTTCTGGAGCATAACTGTATCAGACTCAGATGTTGTATTGAGTAGTGATGTAACAGTCCATCAGTCTGTATCAACACATCAACAGAACTGCAGCCCAGTATCAAACCAAATCAAGGCAGAACTTGAGGTATTGAAAATCATTGGCTATAAGGATTGATGTAGGATTGCATCATGAGAAACTTTACACCACCCACCCTGCACTCCGACTCTTTAAAAGTTCACTTATGAACAGATACAAACATGATGAAATATTGGACCTTAGAGACCACGTTAGACATTTTTAAGGACATCGCACTTTATGCAACAAGTTTCAGGTCACAAACGGTTAAATATTTAAGAAAATAGAGAGCCCAGCAAAGAGCAGAACTCTCACCACTTTAGCTATCAGACAGAGAGGTGAGGAGACGCCCGTTTATGAAGATGGTCATGAGTTTGGCAAGGACATCAGTCCTACTCTTTTAGAGGACAAGGACCTTTTTCTGACCTCAGAGAATCAGGACCTCAAAGACAGAGACATTTACAGTGTCCTCATCACTGCACTGGGGCACTGAGCTCCAGGAACAGCACCTCCTGTTGTCCACCAATAACACTTTTCCCCAGGAGGTCTCCCATCCCGGTCCTAACCAGACACAGGCCTGCTTATCTTCAGTGGATATCTTCAGACAGTTTTTCATTCCATTTCTGAGCCCACGTGTAGCTGTTACCTGCCTCCCGTAAACCACGGCTAAGCTCAGAAGCCATGTGATGCTGTACACACACACACACACCTCTCCTCACTTACCAGTAGCCATGGCAGCGAGTGTAGGATGTAATTATAACATATAGGTCAGGAAAATGAATGAGAAAGAATTGAGGTTGTGGTCCGTGGTGTGGTCTCTGAGTTTGGGGAGGTTTAGCTGGAGGAAACCTCTCACATTGTGTTTAGACTAAGGCTGTGATGCTATATTAGCTCCTTAAACTAGCAGGCAAAGTTAACATCTTCTAAATGTTCAGTTCTGACATCCTAAAGATATTTTATACCTTTATAAGTCATCATTTATGAGGTCTGTGATGTGGCTCCTCCATCACACTGGGACACCACGTGGTCCTAATTATTAGAATATTGTGAAAAAAAGTTCATTTTTGTTCATTTAACTTAGAAACGTAAAAGAATTTGGAGGATAATATGTGATGGTGATGGTGAGTAAATGACTATAAACAGTATAAACACTGTGTGTCTCTCAGAGCTACAGCTGCCACATTCCTAATATCAACACTCCTGAACCAGAGACATCATCACAAGTGTCTGACCTGGACTCAGCAGAACCAGAACTGGACCTGAGTCATCATTTCATTAGTAAATCAGCTCCTAGAGTCTGAGAGACACACAGTCCAAGCTGTCTGAAGTCCAGTGTGCAGGTTCTGCAGTCTGTGATGGTTTGAGCTGCTGATGTTGGTCCAAAGTCAACACCTACCAGCAGATTTTACAGCACTTCATGCTTCCATCTGCTGATGAGCTTTATGGAGATGCCCAGCAGCTGCCCACAGTGCCAACACTACTACTGCCCATCATATGACTGTGACTGACTGGATTGAGAAATCAACATTAAAACATATAAAATATGACAAAAATGAATGTATTATGAATTTTTGACTGCAGAACTCTAATATTACAGAAAAGTGGTGACTGATCACTATTCCCTACATTATGGCTCTATAAAACACTGGCACCGAGACCTCTGCGTACTGCACAGTGCATTATGGGTATTATATGTCCACGAGAGAGTCTGTAAAACAAGAAGAGTATGTATATGAGTTGATTTGTTATAAATCTAAAAATATCTTCCCTCGGTTGGCTGTTGTGAGGTTTATATTCAGATAGGTTGTGTAAATAGAGTATTTTCTTGCAGCCCGTGAACTTGTCAAGTCTAACTCTTACATTCCCCGGGTTTCTGTAGGTTGTTTTGTGCCTGCCGCGTCTCGGCCTTATCTTCTCCACAGGCCTCTCAGATGTAGCTCTGCTTTTTTAGACCTGTTTTTTTCTTCCTCTTCCTCCTTCGCTCCTTTGATGTGGCTTTTGATCTGATGGGTGAAGGCGTCTGCCCCCACAGCCGAGGTCCAGGGCGCAAGGCTTTCCATTTGGGCTTCACCAAAGCTCCAGTCTGACATTATTCAAAATTTCTATTCGACTTCAGAAGAGCAGGATGGAGGGGGTCCATCACACGTTGTGTCTTTTATGTTGGAGGTAAACCAAGCAAGCCAACCCAGAGATGCGAGAAAGCAGGCGAATTGAAATGCAAATGCCTAGCAACCTTCTCCAGGAACGGATGAAGTTCCTCGAAGTCCCGGACAAAAGTACTGGGACACCTGCTCTTTCAATTATAAGGTATTAAAGAGTTTATTCTTCTTCTGTTCGTGTCTCTCCTAAACTTTGGAGCTTTGCTGTGAGGATTTGATTATATTCAGTCACAAGAACGTTGGTGAGGTCCAGATGTTGGAAAATCGCCACCTAATCTGAAACTCTGACACTTCACCCCCAACTCTACCACCTCATCCTCAACTCCACCACATCGTCCTCAATTCCACCACCTCATCCCCAACTCCACCACATCATCCTCAACTCCACCACCTCATCCTCAACTCCACCACCTCATCCTCAACTCCACCACATAATCCCCAACTCTACCACCTCATCCTCAACTCCACCACGTCGTCCTCAAATCCACCACCTCATCCTCAACTCCACCACCTCATCCTCAACTCCACCACATCATCCTCAAATCCACCACCTCATCCTCAACTCCACCACATCATCCTCAACTCCACCAAATCATCCTCAACTCCACCACCTCATCCTCAACTCCACCACATAATCCCTCTACCACCTCATCCTCAACTCCACCACGTCGTCCTCAAATCCACCACCTCATCCTCAACTCCACCACCTCATCCCCAACTCCACCACATCATCCTCAAATCCACCACCTCACCCTCAACTCCACCACATAATCCCCAACTCTACCACCTCATCCTCAACTCCACCACGTCGTCCTCAAATCCACCACCTCATCCTCAACTCCACCACCTCATCCTCAACTCCACCACATCATCCTCAACTCCACCACATCATCCTCAACTCCACCACATCATCCTCAACTCCACCACATCATCTTCAACTCCACCACATCATCTTCAACTCCACCACCTCATCCTCAACTCCAACTCATCCCCAACTCCACCACATCATCCTCAACTCCACCACCTCATCCTCAACTCTACCACCTCATCCTCAACTCCACCACATCGTCCTCAAATCCACCACCTCATCCTCAACTCCACCACATCATGCTCAACTCCACCACCTCATCCTCAGCTTCACCACCTCATCCCCAACTCCACCACCTCATCCTCAACTTCACCACCTCATCCTCAACTGCACCACATTATCCTCAACTCCACCACCTCATCCTCAACTCCACCACCTCATCTTCAACTCCACCACCTCATCTTCAACTCCACCACATCATCCTCAACTCCACCACCTCATCCTCAACTCCACCACCTCATCCCCAACTCCACCACCTCATCCTCAACTTCACCACCTCATCCTCAACTGCACCACATTATCCTCAACTCCACCACCTCATCCTCAACTCCACCACATCATCCTCAACTCCACCACATCATCCTCAACTCCACCACATCATCTTCAACTCCACCACATCATCTTCAACTCCACCACCTCATCCTCAACTCCAACTCATCCCCAACTCCACCACATCATCCTCAACTCCACCACCTCATCCTCAACTCTACCACCTCATCCTCAACTCCACCACATCGTCCTCAAATCCACCACCTCATCCTCAACTCCACCACATCATGCTCAACTCCACCACCTCATCCTCAGCTTCACCACCTCATCCCCAACTCCACCACCTCATCCTCAACTTCACCACCTCATCCTCAACTGCACCACATTATCCTCAACTCCACCACCTCATCCTCAACTCCACCACCTCATCTTCAACTCCACCACCTCATCCCCAACTCCACCACCTCATCCTCAACTTCACCAGCTCATCCTCAACTGCACCACATTATCCTCAACTCCACCACCTCATCCTCAACTCCACCACCTCATCTTCAACTCCACCACATCATCCTCAACTCCACCACATCATCCTCAACTCCACCACCTCATCCCAAAAGTACTGGATGGAGCAGAGAACACAGTACCACAATGCTGGGGTCTTTATACCCCTCTAGTCCACACCTGGCATTAGACATGCTGCCAACAGGCTGAAGCTTTGTCCTGTTCTCTTGGCAGTATTTCTGTACAGGGACTAGACCAGCTGTGTGTACATCTGTGTAGCTGATTCATTAGAAGGGGTGTCCACAAACTTGTGGACACAGTGCAAAGACATGGTTAAAAACGTGTTTCTCTCTTTCAAACTTGTGAATAAGTGCCAGCAGCCTTTCACAGGCGGTGTAAACACTGTGGAATATTGCAGAGCTTTGCAGGACCTACCATCTGAGTCCAGTGCTTGAGTCTGTGCTAATAGCCGCTGCGTCGCTGTCTCGTTCTGAGTGTTCTCTTTGAAAAGCCTCAGCCTGGCTTCGTCCTGCCCTGTGGTTTTGTCCCGTTTGACACCTCTCATTGTGTCCTGAGTATAAACCCATTGGAGATGGCTTCTGGCATGGGAACTGTAATAGCTTTCTTGGCTGGCAGCTCAAAAGCTTTCATTTGAGGGTCAGAGGTGCCGTAGCATCTCTCAAGGACTCTGGAAGGCTGAACAAGTGGGGGAATCAGTTTTATCCAAAGCCAGTGAAAAAATAAACTTATTTATTATCATATTTATGCCTTTTTATTTTAACCCACTCTTTACCCCAAATGTGTGAACAAATCCAAGATGCTACATAACGGTGATGAAGGACAGAACAATCTGTAAAACATGTCGTTCTGTCTGGTTTGTCTCCCTGTTTGGATTTCTTAAATCCTGTATCGTGGGCCTGGAATAATGAGGTTCTTTTCTGTAATCCCAAACCAAACACTCAGTAATCCAAGTCTCAGATCTGCAGATACTGTAGTTCATGTCCACACCTGTAGCGTTGTGGATACGTCCACTCTAACAGTGTTTTGGGTTTCTGTACAACAACAGCATCAACAAACAAATGCAGAAATGACTGAAAAGTCCCCACCTGAGCAGCCCAGTGACATCTGAATCCAAAAGATGAAAATAACAAGTTTTCAAGTGTCCGTCCTGGAGAGTGCTTTTAAAACCTCCGTTTTCAGTGACCATAAACACTGTTTTTGTGTGGATGGAAGACGGAAATGCAGAGAAAACATGTTTTCAAAACGATCCAGATATGTGTGGACAGCCAAAAAGCACCTTCTTTATCACAGCTCTAAGAAGAACCACTTCTGCATCCATAAAGAACCTTTCAAAGGAATATTAACACATACAAACCATTTCACAGTTCACAGAACCTCCAGATAATGTAAACTGTCTGTGTGTCAGTGTTATTTTCTGCAATTACACAGCCGAGCCAAAAAAGATTTAAGAACCTTTATTTTTAAGAGTGAAACATCAACACCAAACTCTAAATCTGAAAGTTTTAAACAACGTCACTTTCACTTACAAAGACAGTTCCTTAAAAAAGCCAGCGGCTACATATGGAACCAGAACCACTGAAAGAACCATTTGAAATGATACTTCACTTTGAGAAGTTCCTTACAAAGCTTCTCAGAAATTCTTCTGAGTAGCATCAGAACAGGGTTCCTCAAGAGTTTGGTGTTATTTACATACACAACCGAAAGGTTAAAGGTACCTCAATGTGATAGTCCAAGAACTTCAAATCCAGTTTAGGTGCTTTAAGAAACCTTCACACCTACTGGATGGACCATTAACAGTCCTCTCAGACGCTCTTCACAGAACCAGCCATTATAGAAGGGTTCCTGGTGACTCCATGAATGGTCCCACCATTGTGACAAACTGTGGAACCCTACTGGGTTAGACTTTTGCTTAAAGTCTATAAAATGACAGCTAAACTAAACTGCACTGAATTGCATGAAGTAAAGTATCTTTAACAACAACAGTAATGAGCTGTGGGAATGTTTCACTACATAAAGCCAAGCTTGGGGAACTGTTGATTGAAAGGCTCTAAAGGGATCCAGAAGTGGTTCTTCTATGGCATTGACGTCTAAGTCTATGGGTTTAAAAAAATCAGCAGTTTGTCAGAAAACTCAAGTATGTGTAGATAAGCCCTAGGGCACCATCAAAATAAAGTGTAACCTAAATTTAGGCTTAGGTCACTGGTGATTACCTCATGAGCTTGTGGCTCTCTGGAGTGAATTAAGCTTTAATTGTTATGGATTTCTCTTCACAAAACAATACTTAAATGTACTTTAATGAAGCTTAATGAAGTCACAAGGGCTTCTGGATTATGGCCCATTATGCTTAAATGGTGGACTCATTTCGTCTATTAACATTGGCCCACCACTTTTGTGTATAACAAGGCTCTATGAAGGCCAAGTCAGAGGAACGTTTTCATTTTACTGTCGGTTGCAATTTCTTCTCAAGATCTTTCCATAGTTATTTGAAGAAGAGTTCTTAATGTTGTACAGCTTTTCTCATTCTTGTAAAACCATCTAGAGCTCTATTGACCATTAGAAAAGTGTTCAATTCCTACAAGAACGTTTGAGACTGTAGAATACGGCCATCTGCTAAAAACTATACCTATACAGGGTGTCAAATGTAAGGAAACACCCATTTAAAATGGTTTTGCAGAGAGTGGTTACCACGCTCCCAGTTCCTCTGTACTTATGTGACTTACCTCTCCCAGCTGTCTCCCACTGAGACGCTGATTTACAGGATTCTATAAGCCAAGCCTGGACTGTCATTCATTGCTTAGTATTGTCATTTCTACACGCAGTAAATTAGCCCTCTGTCTTCTGTCTGTCCAAAGTTTAGTATCTGTTTGTTTAGCCTGTGTAGCCGTAGCCTCTTAGCCTTTTGTCTTGTTTTCTCTTGATGCTTTGTTAGCCTTGTGCTAAGTCTCCTTTGTTGCTTCAGTTGTAGTTATTGTTTGTTTCATGTACTTACTTTGTCTGCTGTTCTTGGTTGAGACGCTGGCCGGTTGGCTGACTGCTCTTGTTGATCTCGCTATTGGTTTGTTAGCGGTCTTTTGTATTTGGCCTCTTGCCTGTTTTCTGGATTACATGTGTAGATATATTAAAGCTTGCTGTTTTACTTCTGCACACATCTTTGTCCTTGCTTGTGCTATGTGACCGTGATTCATTTATAAGCACAAAATGAGGAGAAAGCTGTTATCTGGGGTTCTTTAGTTAAATGTGAAGGTAGATAGGTGACACATAAAGCTGGTAGAGAATTTCACCAGATAAACAGTGGTGGGCTTCATGTCAGAGTTACTTCTCATGTTAAAACTGTGATGTTCCTTCTGTACAGGTGATGGGAAGGAGACTATCTTGATGTACAGTTTGTCTAGAAGTGGATTGGTCATAGGGGCACAATTGATAGAAGCCCTTTGGCTTCTCAGACTTCTAACTGAAGTTCAATCCAACAGTGCCACCAGGTTTACCCCAAACTGCCTAAAACTGGATCACAGCGTGTTTTTACTTTCAGGTACACTCCCCACATCCACACTCATCAAATAGTGGGTTCTAAACAGTTGCTTACTTGGAAATGCTGTACCGCTATTTTGCATTGTGAGGAACTTCAGAAATGTTCTTCATAACAGCACATTTCATTTATGTAAGTACCTCCGTCCTCCACTGACATGTTCTTTAGGTGCCCAAATAAAGCAGTACTCCTCTCAGCATCGCTGCACTTGCCCATTGTTGGAGTAGAATGGTCTCCTCCAGCTCTACTGATTTCAGAGCTGATACTAGTTGTTCTGGTCTCCATCCGCTACAGTTTTGGGTCAAAAGAGGACACTGGATACCACTAGTAGCTAAAGTGAATTTCTCTGGAGAACGAGAGTGAGAACCAGCTTATGTGACATGCAATATGGCTTTAATAGATGTTCTATATCCTTTGGAGACGTGCTACTCCGAGGAATTGTTTTATTTTTCTGGAGTCCTGATATTGATTTTTTAGGGCCATGTAAGGTACGGCTAGCAGAGCTCTGACATTTGGTGCTTCTGTCATTACACAGTGAGCACAATAAAGTGAAAGCAGTGCCTCAGACTGAAGGACAGCACATCATACTGTAGCATAATGCTCATTTCTGGCTCTTTTCTTTGTGCATACGAGGATAATATGGGAGTGAAGTGGAGGCTTTGTTATGATCTCACAACGTCTCTTTGAAGAACTTTCCTTTACTGTTTATGTGTGACGTTCCACCTTAAATGGCCCCGTTTCCTGCAATGACTTGACAACAGTCTAAACACCATAGCAACCAGCTGGGATTCCATAGCAACTGCCTATAGGGCAGCCATGTCTGATGCATGGGGATCTGATGTTGTGACCGGAAGGTTGCTGGTTCAGTCCCCTGACAAGTTATGACTGAAGTGCCCTTGAGCAAGGCATCTAACCCCCAACTGCTCCCCGGGTGCCATGGATAGGGCTGCCCACCGCTTCAGGCACATGTTCACAGCCTTGTGTGTAGTAGTTTATTCAGTTTCACAGAAACATATTCAGACATTGCAGTTTGGAAATAGTATATAATTGTATAAATAACTGCGATTCCTCATTTTTTTACCTGTTTATCACATTTTTGAACGTTTTTTACATTTGCTGAATGAAATACAGTTTGTAACTGTCTTATCACATTTATTCCACACGTTTACCCCTTTGAGCCATGTGGTGCGTCTTTTTATATTAGTTCTTGCTCTTATTTTTAAACTCTGATATTCCCCCTGACTTCACACCGCCTCTGAATACAGTGCGGATGTTATTTTGTATCTTGTACATAATCTGTAGTGTTTTTAGCTCAAAAAGCTCTTAGACTGATAAACTGTCGGCTCAAAAAGATCTGAACGCGTTCTGATTCTTACTGCTGTCTTGTGTAACATGAATAATGGATTAGTGTTTGTTGTATAAGTGTCTCCCCACACCTCCACACATGTATGGAATAATAAAAGAACAATACAGTAAAAATGTTCAGTAAACATTTAGTGTGTTCACTAGTATGTCTGTTTCACTGCATGGATGGGTTCAATCTACTCTAGCAACCACCTGGAATACTTCAGCAACCACCAAGAAACACCCTAGCAACCACCTGAGATAGCTCAACAACCATGTAACAATTTCATAGCAACCACCTGGATACCATAGCAACCACACAGCGAAATCAGCTGCACCTGCCTGGAAGCGGGAACCATTCTTGTTTCATTGGTTCTTTGTGCTAATCTGTAAAGAACTTTCACTTATCTGTCTGAAACTTCTGCAGTAAAAAGATTTGATTAGGGTCCTTTAGAACAGGCTTCTCTCCAGCGTTATGCATTATTCAGAAGATCCTGTTTAAATAACCTGCCCACTCAGAGCTCAAATGAAGTTTGTATTCGTCATTAGCTGCAGAAGATAATGCAAATCTCACTTAGTTTTAATTCCCCACATAGCGCTCGCTCTCAGCCTGTTTGACTAGGGCTTATCCCACAGTGATCAACTCAAATGTTTCTGCTCTCTCTCTTGCCTGTTGAGTCCAGAGGACTTTTATTTTGTGTATGTGTTAAGGTATAATGAATAGCAGGGCTTTTACGTTGGAGATGATGTCTCACAGGTGATGGTAAGCCGGCCGAGGTTGTGTGGACAGTGGTGTGAAGTCTAATGTGATGGAGATCATGACAGTAAGAGGACTGTTAGCCGCTGCAGTTTGTTTTTGTAATATATCAAAATAACAGAATATTTGACGAGAAAAGGTCCGCCGACACTCTTAGCTGATGGCAGTGAGGGGGCTTTATTTTGAATCAGGCAGACACAACACTGCCCGAGGGCCAGGACAGAAGAATGACATCACACTCATGTCTACAGATCAGTTGTGTGTTATTGTCTTCAGTTAAAATGAGCAAATCTAAAGAAACAGCAGCGCACGTGTTATTATACACAGTGTATCATTTACATACTTTTATATTCACTATTCACTAATCTGTTCACTAATTTATTCACTGTTCTCTAAGTTATTCACTATTATATATAAATGACATCTTTTCACTTAGCATTCACACAAATAAAAATATCTCCCATTCTCTCTCTCTCTCACACACACACACTCTCTCTCTCACTCTCTCTCTCTGTCTCTGACTCTCTCTCTCTCTCTCTCTCTCACT
>BRDA01049075.1:0-12066 GCA_036984385.1 Crenuchus spilurus | reverse complement strand
ATAATAATAATAATAATATCAGAGTATGGCTAATGACACTGGTATCACTACCTAAAAGGACAGAGCCAGAAGGTAACACAGACACGGGCTTCCTGAGATATTGGCATTCATCCAGTCCACCATCAGCAAACCTAAGTGAACAGCTGGACAACAGCACAGCATCTCTACTTACCATAACATCCTATGTCCAATGAAACTCTGGATCTGTGAACTACAAGTACTAATTAACAAAAAACAAAGCTAAACATTGTAGACTTAAATGTTGAGACTGTGTCTGAGTCCCAGACATTATCAGGAAGGTTATTCCGAGTTGAGGGGCTTTACAAAAAAGATCTTTAGTTAAGTTAGAGAATATAACCGTATCATGTAATAAATGTTTTTTGAAGTTGTATTGACTCACTCACCCCAGACCTTTACATTACCTTACATTTACATTATTCAGTTAAATATATAAACCTGCTCCTTTCTCTTGGAACAGTCCATGTAGAACCTTTACATGTGGAAACTTTCATTAATACAGTGGTAACCCTACTTACGAGCATCCCTACTAACGAGTATTCCAGGTAACGAGTCGAGATCTCGGAATATTTTTGTTCCAGGTAACGAGTAAAATTCCAAGTAATGAGTAGCGTAAATTACTTTAAGTATGCCAACCGCTAGGGGCGCGGCGGTCGTAGCATCCCCTAGATGCTAACGTAGAAGAAGAGGTCAGTCATTACCTTTGACCGCTGTCCAGTGAAAGTGAAAGTGCTAGTGAAAGTGACACAAAGACAGCAAAAGGTAGTGAACAAGAAAGTTAGATACATTTTACTTTTACTTTTCATATGATAAGTGTAAACATGCCATACACGTACGCCCGTCCTCCTGTCCTCCTTAGCCGCCAGCCTACACGAGCACCGTCGTCGTCTCATTTATGTTTTAAAAACCCATATAAACACATTATTTACATATTAAAGTATACTGTATATTGGCCGGCTGACACGGATTAATCAGTTTTACATGTATTCTTATGGGGAAAATGCATCCAGCTAACGAGCAAACCAGCTAACGAGCTGGTTGAATGGATTAAACTCGTAAGTAGGGTTACCACTGTATTCAACTTGTTCATTTTGGCCAACTTTGATAAAGTGTCTGCTTTAAGTAAGCCACCTGTCAAACCTTCAGTTGGAATAAACACTGAAGCAGCAGATTTTGGATGCCGTTGTTTACTGATGTTTGAGTCCCAAACAGTTAGAACTGAGCACTCAGTTTCTGTCCTGCTGCAGCGCCCTCTTGTGGCACAAATCTATGTTGTAAAAAAAAAATACGTAATGTCCCTTCGGTGCTGCGCAGCCTGAAAAAAAGTCCTCCATTTTTAATATTCAGCAGTAAAATGCTGTAAACCTAATTCTAAACAATACAGAGTTTTAAGACGTTACATGTGATAATGGTGGAAGCATAACATTGTAAATGCAAACATTTTTCCAAAACTCCAGCTGCTGAATTCCAAAATAAGACAGGAATTTTGTCATTTAAGTGCATGAGAACAGCGGTTCAGTACCTCTGAACTTTAAAGATGAACTGTGATTGCACAGAATAGAGGTCTGATGCTTCATTTTTAGTATTGCTCTATTCTTTAAATTGTCTGTTCATGTGCTGGGTTGGTGACATAAATGGAGATTCGATGAATATTTATAAGGCTTTAATTGGCAGGTGAGATGTGGTGTACTAGTACCTCCGTAGTGATTCATTTACAAATGTAATTATGCACAACACTTCTGGCCCAAAACATTTTTAATCAATTTTTGTAATCAAGTAAATGCATTCCGTGGTGTTAGGAAATAATTGTCTGTGTTAATGTAATATACAGTACCTTTATGAATATATATATATATATATTTACATTCATTATCTTTTTTGTATCGTTATTCTAAATGGAAAGTTTGCTGTAAATGTTTGTTCAGTGATTAGTTTTGTTTTATCTCCTGAGATCTTGCTTTGGCTCGAGAATGTCTCAGTTTAAAAGCCCTCAGAAACATCTCAGCATCCCATGAGACATGTTTCTGCTCCTGAGAGTCATTTTAGAAGCAGAAGGTACAAGTTACTCTGACAGTTTTGTAACACATCTGCATCGTTTCACTCAAAAGTCATATTTGCACATCTTTCTGCTTAACTGATCAGCACCCATACAACTCAATAGTCACCTAAATATAGCCGTTGTTTAGGATACTACGATTTAAAAAGTGTAGCCAAATGCTACCGTAGCGACCAAACACTAGAACTCAATAGTCACCTAAAATTTGTCATTATTTTATAAGTGATGTGGTCAGTTTAACATTGTAAACAAACACGAGAACTCAATAGTCACCTAAGTTAGCTTAGTTCTTCATCTAAACACATCACTGACAATTCTCTGAAGCCTCATACAGATCCTACTTAAAGTCGCAGGGACTAGCCAAAAAATAAAATTTGGGGGGTCCTTAAAGCAACAGCTGATGACATTTAGTGCAAGAAGTGGCCCCTTCCTTATCAAAACAAGCTTTTTTCAGGCTCATTTAAGTCACTATATCTTCTTAAGGAAGGTGTTACAAAGTTAACTCAATGTGATTGTGCCATCTCTACCAATCGGTAGAGGTCAGAAATGCAACATTTTCTTGTCTGAATGTAAACCAGCTTTATAGCCAAACCGACAAGGAATAAACTGGATCAGATGCTGATAAAGAATTAGTGCTGTTACACCAAACAGATGAGTTTAAAAAGTGAATAAAATTAGCATCTTATTGCACATAAATCTCATTGTATGTTTAATTTGTGCACCCCCCATCCCCCCAAAATTAAGTAAAAAAATATTAAGCCCTGGGCAGCCATGGCCTAGTGGTAAGGATCTGGTCTTGTGACTGAAAGGTCGCTGGTTTGATCCCCAGACAGGACATGACTGAAGTGCTCTTGAGCAAGGCACCTAACCCCCTAACTGCTCCCCGGGCACCGGTGGATAAGGGCTGCCCACCGCTTCAGGCACAAATTCTCACAGCCTAGTGTGTTCACTAGTGTGTGCGTGTTTCACTGCACGAATGGGTGAAATGCTTGAAATCAAATTTGAAATCATAACAACTGCGGAATCCTTTTTTTTTTTGCCAATTGTTTCCCCTTCCCAATGTAGTCGTATCCAATTAACCCATCCCATCCACTAGGGGGCTCTCCCCATCACTTTGCACTGTCCTCCTCCGTTGCGTGTGATGCAGCCATCGTCTCTTTTCGAACTACCGCTGATACACCGTCACTGGGGAGCCTAACGCGCTCGGAGGAAAGCTCAGGATTCCCAGCTCTGAATGGACCAATCAGTAGACGCCTGAGCCAGCAGACATTGCAATGTGAGAGTGATACGGAGAGAGAGAGAGCGCCATCTACCTGCCCAGAGAGAGCACTGCCAATTTTTGCTCTCTTGGGCCCCGACTGTTGATGACAAACAGCATGACCGGACTCGCGATGCTCTGGTCATAGTGTCAGCGTCTTAGCCTGCTGAGCCACTCGGGGCCCACAATCCTTTTTGCTGCTAACCCTTTTCAAAAACGTTCTATATAGAACCCATTCCTCATCAATCTGAAGAACTCTTTCACCATGCAAAGAACCTCTTGGTTCTTTAGTAAAGAACCCTTGAAGAACCCTCTCTTTTAAGAGTACGCTTATGTCAGGTGTCAGGATGAGCATTACAGTTACTGAGTGTTTGCACTGATGTCTCAGGAAGGGATTGACTCTACACAGATAATGCAGATCATTCGTATTCCGCTTGTCTGTGTGAAATCTCACGTCTTGTTATTATTGTGTATACAATGCAGAGAAACGGCTCCGAATCCTGATGAAGAGGGACGTTCCTTCCCCATTTGCTGAGACTGAAACACCATTAGTCTATTCCCAGAGAGGAGAGGCCTGGATTTAGTGTGAATGATGAATTCATCAGGTGTGTGTCACAGGGGGCCTCTGTTTAATGTGTTTCTGGCAGAGAAAAGCAAACTGCTTATGAAGGCGTCAGTTCTGTGCACTTTAGTTATTCATTTGGTGGAAACAGCCAATGTCCTGGGAGAACCTTCTAAAACATTGCTGCATTCGTTCTGCTCTGGTCTGACGCCAGATGATGCACAGTTTATGTAACTAGAACGTGGGGATGGTGTTCTTAGCAGTACGTTTCACTGAGGATGCCGACTTGCTCCAGTATAAATGTGCTCACTCGTCAATGTTCTTCTGTTCCAGATGTTTAATGTGGTGATTTCTGCAGACGTCAGACTTTCAGACTGTTTTCATGGCCGCTTTGATCAAACAAACACGTTCTAAAGCTTTAAAACCTTGAAAAGGGCTCTGTACAGTACACTCTTAAAAAGGATGGCTCTTCAAAGGTTCTGTAGTAAAGAAAATGGTGCTATATAGAACCATCAACACTCAAATAACCACTCTCATGGATAACGGGTTCTTTATGATTGATGAGGAATTCTAAATAGCAACAAATAGGGTTCTGCTACCATTACGATGTCAAGCTTGTAAAAATAGAGACAATTTTTAGTTCTACTGTATATAGAACCACTTTCAAAAGGCTTGTAGAACCATGAACATTCAAAGATCCCTGTGCGTGTGGAAAAGGTTTGCAAAAAAGTGTTGTAGATGGTTCTATAGAGAACCTTTGTGAAAATTATTTTATATAGCCCCCAAAAGGGTTCTGCTATTGTTACGATCTCAAGCTTGTAATAATGGATGAACCCTTTTTGGTGCTATATAGAACCATTTTAAAAACGTGTCTATATAGAACCGTCTAGCGCACATTCTTCATCAATCTGAAAAACCTGTTCACCATGCAAAGAACACTTTAGGTTCACTGAACGTTCATGGTTCTATATAGAACCATTTTCTTTAATAAAGAACCCTTGCAGAACCATCTCTTTTAAGAGTATACCAAAAAGGGTTCCACTATTGTAGGTCACTTTTTGCTAAGAGTTAGTGAGTTATGAGGGAAAAGCTACACTTTTTAAAAAGATGGTTCTTCAGTAAATAAGATGGTTCTCTATAGAACCATGAGCATTCAAATAATCATTTATGTGTATAACAGGTTCTTTCCATGGTGAAACAGTTCTTCACATTGATGAGGAAAGTGCTGTAGATGGTTCTATTTAGAACATTTTTGAAAATTGTTCTATATAATAGCCCCAAAAGGGTTCTTCTGTAGCTATGATGTCAAGCTTGTTATAATAGAGGAACCCTTTTTGATGCTATATAGAACCATTTTAAAAACGTGTCTATATAGAACCGTCTAGCGCACATTCTTCATCAATCTGAAGAACCTGTTCACCATGCAAAGAACACTTTAGGTTCACTGAACATTCATGGTTCTATTTAGAACCATTTTCTTTAATAAAGAACCCTTGCAGAACCATCTCTTTTAAGAGTATACCAAAAAGGGTTCCACTATTGTAGAATCCTTTTTGCTAAGAGTGTAGTGAGTTATGAGAGAAAAACTACACTCTAGGTTCTTCCAGGGTTCTTCAGTAAATAAAATGGTTATATACAGAACCATGAGCATTCAAATAATCATTTGCGTGTATAACGGGTTCTTTTCATGGTGAAACGGTTCTTCAGATTGATGAGGAAAGTTTTGTAGATGGTTCTATGTAGAAAGTTTTTTTGAAAATGGTTCTATATAATAGCCCCAAAAGGGTTCTGCTGTAGCTATGATGTCAAGCTTGTAATAATAGAGGAACCCATTTTGGTGCTGTATAGAATCATTTTCAAAAGGCTTCTATATAGAACCATCTACCTCACATTCCTCATCAGTCTGAAGAACCCTTTCACCATGCAACCCTTTGGGTTCTTTGAATGTATTGAGTATTGTATCTATATAGAAGCATTTTCTTTACTAAAGAACCCTTGAAGAACCATCTGTTTGTGTGGCGATACAGCTGAAGGCAGTTACAGATTGAGTTTTTGTGCAGACTACACGGTACAGATTAGATTGGTGTTGGAAACAGAATCAGGTGTGGAGGGAAGCACTGCTGCCATTTTTGAGATGTATGGTGTTGACATCACACTGCAGCTTAAAATTAACTTTGTTCTACAGCTGGAAAATATCATTACATCAGCTCTTACCTGGCAGTCTGCCTGATACCAGCTCGCCTTAAAGCCCCTTTTTCACCCCCACAAGACTGAAACCATAGAACAAACCACGTTAAACGTTGACCGAGCCATCCTCGTGACTCACGGTGCACGCTTCTTACAGAACTTCCGCTCTCTTTAATGCTTGATGTGGCAGAGACAACGGTGGGGGGTTTATCCTCCGTTTGATGCTTCACTGAAGAAAAGCTACTTCTATCAGAAACCCCTCTCTTCTCGGTACACCGACATAACTCATCTTAACCCGATGAACTTTTCAGACGCCTGCTCTTAAGTGTCAAGATATCAGAACCTAACAAAGAGAGTAAGGATAGACAGATTAAAAGAAAGAAGTGATGAGCACAGTGATTTTAAACTCTTCACTGGAAGATTTTGACCCATAACTCTGAGCCACTTCTAGCATTATTGGATGAAATGCCAGCTTTCAGTGGTATGTAAGAGACATCAGTAATATACAAATAGGTGCTATGCATTCAGTCAGGGCTGTACTAGATTAGATTAGATTGGATTATCTTAGGTTAGATTACATTAGATTAGGTTAGATTAGATTAGGTTAGGTTAGATTAGATTTGATTAGGTTAGGTTAGATTACATTAGATTAGGTTAGATTAGATTAGGTTAGGTTAGATTAGATTGGATTAGGTTAGGTTAGATTAGATTAGATTGGATTAGGTTAGGTTAGATTAGATTAGGTTAGTTTAGATTAGATTAGGTTAGATTAGTTTAGATTAGGTTAGGTTAGATTAGGTTAGGTTAGATTAGATTAGATAACGTTAGGTTACATTAGGTTTGGAGTTAAGTTAGGTTTAGGTTTAGATTAGGTTTAGATTAGGTTAGATTAGGTTAGGTTAGGTTAGATTAGATTAGATTGGATTGGATTAGATTAGATTGGGTTAGATTAGGTTAGGTTAGATTAGATTAGGTTAGATTAGATTAGATTAGTTTAGATTAGATTAGGTTAGGTTAGGATAGGATAGGTTAGATTAGGTTAGATTAGATTAGGTTAGGTTAGATTACGTTAGGTTAGATTAGATTAGATTACATTAGGTTACATTAGGTTTGGAGTTAGGTTAGATTAGATTAGGTTAGGTTAGATTAGTTTAGATTAGGTTAGGATAGGTTAGATTAGGTTAGGTTAGATTAGATTGGATTAGGTTAGATTAGATTAGGTTAGATTAGATTAGGTTAGATTAGTTTAGATTAGGTTAGGATAGGTTAGATTAGGTTAGGATAGGTTAGATTACGTTAGGTTACATGAGGTTTGGAGTTAGGTTCGATTAGATTAAATTAGATTAGATTAGGTTAGATTAGATTCAAATTTATGCCAAAGTGATTTGAACACAATGGAATTTTGTCCCCAGCATCTGTACAGTGAAACACTCACACTAGTGAACACACTAGGCACCTGAAGAGGTGGGTGGCCCTATCCACGGTGCCCGGGGAGCACTTTGGGTTTAGGTGCCTTGCTCAAGAGCACTTCAGTCATGACCTGGTTGGGGAACCAGCAACCTTCCACAATGGTTCTATATAGCACAACAATGGTTCTATATAGCACCAAAAAGACATCATAACAGCAGAACCCTTTTCAGAAATATCCTGTGTAGAACCATCTACAGCACATTCCTCATCAAGCTGAAGAACCCTTTCACCATGCAAACAACACTTTGGGTTTTTTGAGGGTGCTTGGTTCTAAATAGAAACATTTTCTTTACCAAAGAACGTTTGAAGAACCATCTCTTTTAAGAGTGTATGGTAATGAAGCCTGGACATTGAAACTGAACAGCTTTAATTGGTGGAACTTAAGAAGAATTCTGGGAATAACATGGCGAGACCACACTAAAAACAAAACGTCCTGAACAAAGCAGGCATCCAGAGTAAGTTCGCCCTCCTCACACTGGCTTGGCCATGTTGTCCACATGGATGTCCACATCCCAAAAGACATAATTTATGTTGATATGCCAACAGAGAGGTTTAAAGATGCACTAGTACTTCAGTAATTGATTTGCTGTACTTGCACTATTACGCTTACCTTACACCACTTTACTCCAATGAACCAAGACATTAAGAACATGCTATGCTAATATACTTGTTCTCTTGGTCCTCTCAAACTTTAGCCGAACATCATTTAAGCCCTGTAAGTTGTGAGGTGGAGGAACATGGACCACACTTCTTGTTCCAAGCCAACAGACACTCTTCTTGAGAGCTGGGGAGCTTGGAGGCCACTGTTTGCAACATTTGGTTAAGCAGAAGGAACCTGCCCATCATTCGGAGAGAGCGGCCCCTTTACAAAAAAACAGCAAGTCTCAGCTGCAGACAATCACAGCTGATGACCGGCATTAACAAATCAAAGGAAAGGAGAATGGGGAAGTTCTTTAACTCTGACAAGGTAACCTGTCTACAACTTCTGTGACCTAATGTATGTAAAATGACAAACCTTTAACAATGTTATACGTATGTAACACTACAGATACATGGCGATATAACATAAAAAATGTCCATGTGGTTTATTTGGTCTGTTCTATTCAACGTTTCTTCTTTGTATGAACCAATAACTTCATCTTAAGTCCACTGACCAAAAGGAAACAGACCATCAAAATTAGAATTCTGGGTAAGAAAATGACCGTGAGATATGCGGGAAGATGAAAACAGTTCTGATGATGGCAGGTCCCCCCATCTCTGAAGGGACCTGCTACCGCAGTACGACCTTGTGTAAGTCCTAGATATCCTCTCCAGTGGAAGAAGTCAGTATGTGAATGTGAACTAGATCACAAACTCATTTCATCTGCTAGTTTTAAAGAGAGCTCCTAACTGGCCTGGGGGAACGGATGCTCTTCTCTCAGGACCTTCCCGTATGGCTGTATAAAACCTGCTAAATTAGCGTGAATAGGTCATCCAGGTTTCCACCTATACATTTTGTCGCCCCCCTGCTTGCTGAGTAGAGTTATTCTTGGAGCAATTTTGCCACATTCTGTGAGTTGGTCCCATAGTCACCAGCTGGGAATGTGACTGGATAATAACAGAGCCTGTCTCTTCAGAAACAACAGCTTTAATTATTTACCCGCTTCTTGTTGTCCACACGAGCTGCAGGATGGGTCTTTTATCACAATGCTAATGACCGGGTTTGCCTATGAACCACATGCACACGACCCACCCACACACTCACAGCCCACTCCAAGCATCCACCAACATACACGCCAGACATACGAGCATCTCAGCACCAGTCATGATGGTCTTTATCATCAGAAGTGCCATAAACTACAGAAACATAAACACCACACTCACCCGTTTGGTGGTGTAACAGCACTAATGGTTTTCAGCATCTGGTCCAGTTTATTTCTTGTGGTTTGGCTGCAAAGCTGCTGGTTTACATTCAGACAAGAAAATGTTGCATTTCTGACCTCTAATTGGATGTTTATTAGCCTAACATGCCTCTACCAATCGGTAGAGATGGCACAATCACATTGTGTTAAGTTCAATGCCTTCTTCAATATGATATAGTAACTCTACCAAACGGTTGAGGAAGATGTTTTAAGGTTTAGTTACACTCCTGCTCAAATTGCCTTCACGTAGGCTATAAGGAGGTCAGATAATCTGGATAAAAGGTTCTGCGCAGTCGCCCAAACAAGTCAGGACAGGGTGAATGGAGTCAATACAAGCCTCAAATACATAGGCGTTTGGAATGAACAGATGCCATGTGACAGGGTTTGCTGCCTGTATAAATAAGTGAGCACACCAGTCAGTTGTAGCAGATCATCATACTGATGTCCAAAAGGGCTGATAATAGGGTAACTGTGAAGCATGGTGGAGACAGCATCTCAGAATCCACTACCTTTGTGGGATGTTGTAGAGCTGCTGTAGTGAAGCTGTACTGAGAATGGACTTCTGGTACATTGAGTGTCTCCCAACAGCAAAACAGTGGTGCCCCAGAGGGGATCGATGACTCCGGTGAGTGGTACAGAGCAATCGCCACACCAGATGTTAGAACCCGCCAGAACTCCACCCAGTATATCTGTAACCCCAAACGTCTTTGCTGATGGATTATGGGTTATGTAATTATAACAACACTAACATGAGCGTATCATCACACTACCTAAACGTACTGAAGATGTTACCTTGATGAACTCCACCTCAGGTGTGGAAAGACTGACCCAGTGACTGGCCAGTACACAGTATAAATGCTGGATTGAGGCTTTGTTGAGTTGTTTGCACAGTGCTTGGTAGTTTTTTGTAGCCCAGCTGCTGGGTTAGTGATCATATCACAATATCAACCCAGCCAATAGGTCAATTTTCAACAAATAATACCTGCCTGAAGCACTCGCTCGATGTTTGGGAAAGTCTTATGACCCAGTCGGTTGGGTTATTTAGAGGACGGCATTGAGCACTAGGGGGATTACCCAGGAGTGCCAAACCATATCTGGGCCTTCGTACACACACAAATCAGGGTCATTTAGAGCTAATTCATCTAATCTCCATGTTTTTGGACTGTGGGAGGAAACCCACGCAGATACAGGGAGAACATGGAAACCCCAGATGGCGACTTGAACCCAAGACCTCACTGCTGAGAGGCGAACGTCCTAACTACCAAACCACAGGGCTGTATTAAGTCCGTTTAACCCACCGTGTGTTCTGACCCATGTTATGGAACTGACCCAGATTGGGTTGTCTTTAACCCAACACTGTGTGGCTTTGATACAGTTCAGTTCACCCCACTGCTGTGTTTAGGATAATGAGTGTGATGGACAGTTCTGCTAATCATGCTGCGGTAATAATGCTCAAAGCTTCCTGAACTGATCAATGAAGTGCTCCTGTTTAGGATGCCACACACTCCTCTAATCATCCTGGAGTGGAGAGCCACTGGCGAAATGACCCAACGCTCCCTCCACGTTTCTCTCGACCTCAGCGTTCGCACGCTGCTGTCAGCAAGCTCTTCACTCTAAAACCACAGATTGGGCGTTTGCAGCGTGAAGCACTTGCAGCTGTGATACGATCTTGATCCCTGACCATACAGTAGCAATTACCATCCAGACCAGCAATTTAAGCAGTGCGTGAGCACAGCATTAACACTTTATACATAATAGTGATGGTTATGGCTTTGTTTATGGTTGTGGTTTATACTTCTCTGATGCTGAGCAAGAACAACTCCACAGTAATAGTACAATACATACTGAGTCTGCTTCACTAACATATACAATAAATGAGCAAAAACACTATTAAGGCTAAATTTTAGCATTTCTACAGACATGTGTTACATCAATAACATCAGACATTTCTCAAACCACTGACCGACTCTGCTGGGGGCCATAAATGAAGCCCTTTAGACAATAGATACGAGAATGCTGATTGGCTACATTTCTGTTGCTATGTGCGTATATTGTGTCAGCAGGTCAGTGATTGGCTGCTGCTTCTCTGACTGGGTGATATTTCTGTCGCCTCAGAAGAGAGAGATATTGAACCATTTCCCCTAATGTATTTTATATATTACATGTTATTGCACATATTTACACATACAGACTTAAAATATGTATGTTTTGATTATTTTTAGACTTTTTAAAAATTTGTTTATAAAAAGACTATTTCCACCATGAAGGGTGGTGCCCTAGTGCCCTCTATTGACCTGCCACCTCTACATATATATATATAGTGGGGGGAAAAACGTATTTGGTCAGTCACTGATTGTGCAAGTTCTCCTACTTAGAAAGATGAGAGAGGTCTGTAATTTTCATCACAGGTACACTTCAACTATGAGAGACAAATGAGAAAAAAAATCCAGGAAATCACATTGTAGGATTTTTAAAGAATTATGGTGGAAAATAAGTATTTGGTCAATAAACAACCAGCAAGAATTCTGGCTTTTACAGACCTGTTAGTTCTTCTTTAAGAAGCCTCCTATTCTGCACTATTTACTTGTATTAATTGCACCTGTTTGAACTTGTT